>JBAGKP010000024.1:24758109-24768523 GCA_037177255.1 Melanotaenia maccullochi | reverse complement strand
CCGTCAATCTAAGCTCTCTGATTGGTGGAAAGTCTGACAGGAAGTGGCTTCATCATCATGTCCAGGTCTAAATAGAGTAATACGTCTGCTATAGGGTCAACTATCCATCACAATTTACCCCACAGAGTAACACACTACCGTTCCTGTGACACTGATGGTGGTGGTCCTGATGGAGGTTTTCCTGCTTGTTTCTGGTTCTGGTGGACAGTTTCCTACCTGGTTCTGGTGGAAGTTTTCTTCTTTGGTTCTGGTTGAGGTTGTCCTCCCTGGTTCTGGTCCTGATGGAGGTTTTCCCCCTTGGTTCTGGTGGAGGTTTTCCTCCCTGGTTCTGGTTCTGATAGAGGTTTTCCCCCTTTGGTCCTGGTTCTGGTGGACGTTTTCCTTTCTGGTCCTGGTTCGGATGGAGGTTTTCTCCCTGATTCTGGTTTTGATGGAGGTTTTCCTTCCTGGTTCTGGTCCTGGTGGAGGTTTTCTTCTCTGGTTTTGGTTCTGGTGGAGATTTTCCTCCCTGGTTCTGGTTTTCGTGGAGGTCTTACTCCCTAGTTCTGGTTCTGATGTACAGTTTCCTTCCTGGTTCTGGTGGAGATTTTCCTCCCTGGTTCTGGTGGACCTTTATCTCCCTGGTTCTGGTTTTCGTGGAGGTTTTACTCCCTAGTTCTGGTTCTGATGTACAGTTTCCTTCCTGGTTCTGGTGGAGATTTTCCTCCTTGGTTCTAGTGGACCTTTATCTCCCTGGTTCTGGTTTTTGTGGAGGTTTTACTCCCTAGTTCTGGTTCTGATGGACAGTTTCCTTCCTGGTTCTGGTGGACCTTTATCTCCCTGGTTCTGGTTTTAGTGGAGGTTTCCTTAGCTAGGTGATTACTTTATTAACTGGTTTACATGGACACAGGTACTGTGCTGCAGACCTTGGCTCTGTGGTTCAGTGTGAGGGGTACCTGCCGACCCTTCTCCTCCTTCAGTGTCTGAATCTCCTTGCTGAGGACTTGGGTCCTGCTGCTGGTCTCTCTTAAGGTGGACTGTCTGTCTGAGTTGTGTCCCGTGATCTGCTCTGAAAACACAAAATTACCAGCACATCAGCAGTCATGCATGTCACACCTGAGATTTTCTTTTCACACATGATTTTCAGAACTGGAAAACCACCGGTCCAGAGCCTGAGAACCCGACTTACCGAGAGATTTCAGTGTGTCACTGGGAATGTTGTTCCCGGCCATCTCCAGATGCACTATGCTCCTGTTTCTCTGCAGCGCCTCCAGCAAAGATCTGCCCCCCAACAGACCAACGTTGTTCCACCTTAAATCTGCAGTCAGAGTTCAGCTCACTGAGTGGACCATGAATGTGTCTGTCCATGAAACACACAGTGAGGCATTTTCATGCTCATCTTAGTCTAAACCAGGAGGGTCAAAATCCTCTTAGTCTAGGTTCCACAATCAGATCAACCAGGTCTCCAGTGGGCTGGACCAGTAAAATAACAGCATAAAAACATATAGATTACTAATACTCCACATGGTTCCCTTTGATTTAGTGCAAGTAAATGATTAAGATGCTTAAATTTAATGAACTTAGTAAACATTAACATCCTGACATTTATGGTGAAAAATAAGTGAATTTTCAATATTTAACTCTATTTACGTAAATATTTTATTTATTTATAATTTATTAATGAATATTTAATATTATTAATTATTTAAATAATAATTTGAAAAATATTTTTTTATGCATTTTTATTTATCATCCATCCATCCATCCATCCTCTACCGCTTATCCGGAGTCGGGTCGTGGGAGCAGCTGCCTAAGCAAGGAAACCCAGACTTCCCTCTCCCCGGTCACATTCATCAGCTCATCCGGGGGAATCCCGAGGCGTTCCCAGGCCAGCCAAGAGATGTAGTCCGTCCAGCGTGCCCCGGAACACCTCACCACCTCACATCCTAACCAGATGCCCGAGCCACCTCATCTGGCTCCTCTCGATGTGGAGGAGCAGTGGCTCTACTCTGAGCATCTCCCGGATCCCCGAGCTTCTCACCATAAAGGTTATGAACAGAATTGGTGACTAAGGGCAGCCTTGGCAGAGTCCAACCCTCACTGGTAACAATTCTGATTTACTGCTGCCGATGCAGACCAAGCTCTGACACCGGTCGTACAGGGACCGGACAGCTTTTACAAGCAAGTCCGGCACTCCATACTCCCAGAGTACTGCCCACAAGAGTCCCCAGGGGACACAGCTGAACGCCTTCTCCAAGTCCACAAAACACATGTACATTGTTTCAGCGAACTCCCATGCCCCATCAAAGACCCTGAAGAGAGTGTAGAGCTGGTCCACGGTTCCACAACCGGGACAAAAACCACACTGCTCCTCCTCAATCCGAGGTTTGGCTATCCAACCGTCCCTCCTCTCCAGTACCACTGAATAAACCTTACCAAGGAGGCTGAGGAGTGTGGTTCCCCTGTAGTTGGAGCACACCCTCTGGTTCCCCTTCTTGAAGAGGGGGACCACCACCCCAGTCTGCAAGTCAAGGGAAACTGTCCTAGATGTCCATGCAATGCTATAGAGGCGTATCAGCCAAGACAGCCCTACAGCATACAGAGTCTTAAGGAACTCTGGGCCCTGCCACAGAGGAGCTTTTTTAACCACCTCAGGGAACTCAGCCCCAGAAATGGGAGAACCTAACACCAGGGTCCCCAGACTCTGCTTCCTTATCAGAAGACGTATTGGTGGGATTGACAAGGTCTTCAAAGTATTCCTTCTACCACCTCACAACGTCCCAAGTCGAGGTCAGCATCGCCCCATCCCCACTGTACACATGTTGATGGAGCACTGCTTTTCCCTCCTGAGCCACCGGATGGTGGACCAGAATCTCTTCAAAGCTGTCTGGAAGTCATTCTCCATGGCCTCTCCAAACTCCTCCCACGCCAGAGTTTTTGCCTTAGCAACCGGCGAAGCGTTGTTCCGCTTAGCCTGCCGATAACTATCAGCTGCTTTTGGAGTCCCACAGGTCAAATAGGCCCAATAGGACTCCTTCTTCAGCTTGACAACATCCCTTACTGCTGGTGTCCACCAACGAGTTCAGGGGTTACCGCCACGACAAACACCGACGACATAACAGCCACAGGTGCGGCTGGCCGCCTCAAGAGCAGAGGCACGGAACACAGCCCACTCGGACTCAATGTCCCCCGCCTCACCCGGGACATGGTTGAAGCTCTGCCGGAAATAGGAGTTGAAACTCTTTCTGACAGGGAACTCCGCCAGACGTTCCCAGCAGAACCTCACAACATGCTTGGGTCCGCCAGGTCTAACTGGCGTCCTCCCCCACCATCTGAGCCAACTCACCACCACCGCCCCTCTCTTCACCCAAGTGTCCAGAACATGCGGCAGCAAGTCCGACGATACGACTACAAAGTCGATCATCGAACTGGTGCCAAGTGCACGTGTGGGCACTCTTATGCCTGAACAAGGTGTTCGTTATGGACAGTCCATGACGATCACAGAAGTTCAAACACAAAACACTACTCCCCACCTCCACCTGGAGCAACTCCAGAATGGAAGAGGGTCCAGCCCCTTTCAAGGACCGTGGTTCCAGAGCCCAAGCCGTGCATCGAGGTGAGTCCAACTATATCTAGCCGGAACCGCTCAACCTCGGGCACCAACTCAGGCTCCTTCCCCGCCAGAGAGGTGACATTTCAGGTCCCTAGAGCTAGCTTCTGCCGCCGAGGTTCAGACCGCCAGGGTCCCCGCCTCTGGCAGCCGCCCAGCTCACACTGCACCCGACCCCTATGGCCCCTCCTGCAGGTGGTGAGCCCACGGGAGGGGGGGCCCATGTCACCCTTTCGGGCTGAGCCCAACCGAGCCCCATGGGCAAAGGCCCAGCCACAAAGCGCTCCTGTCCATGCCCCATCTCCAGGCCTGGCTCCAGAGGGGGCCCCGGTGACCCACTTCTAGGCCAATGAAACCTGGGTCCTTGATTTGTTGTCATCATAGGGGTGTTTTTAAGCCGTGCTGACACCTGTTTGCCATGGGTGACCCTACCAGGGGCATGAGCCCCCCGACAACATCTTCAGAGCAAGCAAACTCCTCCACCACGAGAAGGTGGCGGCTCAGGGAGGAGTTTTATTTATCACAGCTCTTTATCAAAAATGATTAATTTTATATATTTTTCAATACATTTTTTAAACTTTGCACTAAAGAAATATTGTTTATCTTTATTTCTTATATATTTTAAATCTTTATTTCATACTTTTTCTTCTATTTTCTTTATCCATTTATTTTTCTTTATTCATTTTATTCATTTACATATTACCATTTTCTAGATCACAATGAATCTATAAAACCAGCAAACTTTTAATTCCAGGTATCTGGAAGAGAGAAACCCATCATGATCAGAGCAACTTTTAGAAGTTATTTAAAATGTACATACGTGTACATTTCCACATGTGTGTAGTAATCCTGACCAGCTAAACTGACTCAGCTCATCATACAAACTGAAGTCACGTCTATTAAATAACATTTACCAAAGTCATTTCATGAGCCTGACTGGACCCTGTGGCGGGCCAGTTTTGGCCCCCGTGCCGTATGTTTGACATCTGTGATGTAAATGGTGTATAGACAGATGACCTGCCAGGAGATCTGGTCTCAGTGTTACCCAGCTCTTCCAAGGTGCTGTTGGATCTGAGGGCCAGCGCAAGCTCCGACGCTCCGTTATGGCTGATCTGATTGTTGCGCAGGTCCAGCTGTGTCAGCACGCTGTTGGAGGCCAAACCATCACAGAAGAGCGAAAAGGCTTCTTCCAAAACCCCCAAAGCATTCCACTCCAACACCAGCCTGCAAACACAGAGTTTCCTGTGAACCTGTGGCCAGCAGGAAGACAACAGCTTCAGGTTTATGTGGTGGTCAGTGATCCTTTATGGAAGGAACGTAGTATCAGACGGGCTGATAAACTTTGCTTCACCAAGTCATTTTTGATCTGCTGAATGATGCAGGCCAAAGATTCAGTATCTGTAAATACAATCTGAACGCAGTGACTGTCCACGCCAGTGCGGGCAGCAAGGAGGAGTCATCCATGTTCCTCATATAAAAACAGGCTATGCTGCCCTGCAAGCTGTCTGACCCGATTAAAGTCATAAGTATGAAGTTTCTACATTTTAATAATAATAATAATAAAACATTTTATTTGAAGGGCCTTTCAGGGCACCCAAGGACGCTGTACAAACAAATAATAAAACAACTGGTTTTACGACCAATCAGGAAGTCCATCTGCAAAGTTTTACAGCCCTAAATAAACTGGTCCAACCATGGAGGTCCTGCAGCACCTGGACGTGTTCTGGACATGTTCGGTTCTGACTGGATAGTAATGGTCCCTGTCAGTGGATGGACACTGTTGTCATGGAGACAGTTGTCACTAAGAGGTCATGTGACAAGGACGTCATGAACACAGATTTCACTCATCACTGAGATATTAAACAATGGGGGAAATATCCTGCCTTTTATCAGGAGTGTGTTTGGTAGATCTGAGAGCATTAATCGTTTTCATGCTCAGATCCAGTTCATGGAGTCCATGTTTTGAACGGCGGCTGCTTACTGCCCTGCTTGTGTTTTATGTACTATGATGCAGGCACACGACTACTGCCTGCATGATTTTATTTATTCATTCATTTTTGTCTCTATGGTGAGTAGATTTTAACAAAATTATTATCAATTATTTTCTGTTTCTTCATCTTTTCTTCCATTTTATCTCAACAAGTAATATTTTTAGTTAGATAGATATTTTCTGTTTTTCCTGATTCCAGTGAGCCTTTGTAAGATCTGGCCCAGGACAACAGCTGAAAACTAGCCCGTTGGCTAAAGCTAGCATCCTTAGAAGTGTCCCTTTGTTTTTAATATGCCCTGTCCCTGACAAATAAACAAGGGAATGAAAACCTGAATTTTCCATGGCTTGGTTTGGTTGAAATATGCCTGTGTGTTGACAATTACAACATTTCTATGGCACAATCTTTCCACACAGTCAGGTTGTGTCCATGGTCTCGTTTCCCATCGGCTGTGGTTACCACGGTATGTTAAAAATAATTTCTTGTTTTTTAGACCATTGAATGGTGTTGTATCAAAACAGAAACATGGCAGTTTAAGGGTTAAAAATGTTAAAAATTTGTTCATATTTGATATGTAAGATTAGGACTGAAGAAAAAAGGATTAATAAAATAAAATAAAAACTATAAAATTTTCCTCTAAAACTTTTTTCCTTTCAACTCTGTTTAACTGTTACAGATTTGGGTTGCTGAAGGTGTTTTTGCTTTTATTTATGACTCGACTTTTGTTCCGCACAGCATCTCTGGAGACAAAGAAGTCTTGAATGTTGTCATCAGGACCACAGGACAGACAACATCCTGCTGCTGGACTTCACTCTGGTTCTGAGATTCAGGTGCTGCAGGTGTGTTCCAGTCACAGATGACTGACAGACGAACATATTGGAATAAGATTTTGGATCCACGTGTCCAGAATCTGGGACCTCCACAGAACCAGTTTGTTCCAGATTGACCAACACAACCAGCTGGTTGACCTTCACCAGCTCCAGGTGGAGGAATGGGATGCATCCCACAGCCAGATGTGGCCCAGCATGAGGAGGAAGCAGCCGGTGTGGCTGTATGGATCTTTATCAGTGGAAAATGAAGGAAGAGTAAAAATGGCCGACGTGTCGTTTTCTCCTTCTTACTGAGGGAGAGTTCAATCATCCACCAAGAACTCAGAACCAGCGTGAACAGGAGAACACTACTGGGGACTCTAGGAACATTCTCTGGGAACTGCCCTCGTGTTACGTGTTGTTCATTCCACAGCAGCTCCACCCTTTCCAGTTCTATTGGTTGCCATGGTAACTAATCAGGCTTTCCATCCATGTAGAAGACACCACCAGCTGGTTTTATTACAGGAGAGAAATAATCCACTCATTTCAGCGCTGGAGTGTGACAGACACATAAAGCATCATTCTCACCGACGCAGAGACTTGTTAGAAGCCAACAACTTTCCCAGCATCTCAGCACCAGATGACCTGAGGTTGTTCCCCTGTGAATAATAACATTCATAAACAGACAGACCGGATGAAAAGCAGCGTGTATGACTCAGTCTAATTTCGACATACATTACCTTCAGATCCAGAGTTTTTACAGTTGTGTTAGCCATCAGTCCGCTCAGGAGTGTTTTGGCAGCTGAAGCATAGAAACAGAGACTTTTACACATTTAATGAACAAAACCAGAACAGACTCGTTTATTTATTACTGAGTGTAAGAGTGGCCTGGCAGCTCTTATTCCTCTGTGCCACAGGGTTCAGTCACAATAATCATACACAGATACAGTTTTAAAAAACAATGGTTCACAAGTGAGAGCATGAAAAAGTTCCTCATCGGGTGTTAGACCTCAGATTCAGTGAGAAACTACACCCAGTCTGACTGCTTCCACTGATCAATCCTCTGATTAATTCATCATCAGTGTGAGCTCCTCTGTTAAAGGTTCCGGTTCAATGAGGTGTGTTAACACAATGCCAAGGAGGAAAGACATCAGCAATGATCTAAGAGAAGCACCTGCTGCATATCCAGTCATTTCTACAGAGAAAGAGATTGTTCACAAGACATCTGCCAATCTTCCAAGAGTGTACATCCTAGCAGGTTCAGACCAAGATCAGACTGTGGGTTTAACCCAAGAACTGCACGTCAGACCGTCCAGGTCTCAGTTAGCAGGTTAAACGTTAAGGCTGACGTTTGGGAGCACGGCCTCAAGAAAAGTCCATCGCTCCTTCTGACACTCTCTGAGGATCTCATCATGGCATCAACCTGAGACCCCCTCCATGAGGTATCCATAAGGGTTGCTGCCTGATCCATGCTCCTTCCAGATCAGGAGCATGGCCCCTCGTAGCAGTAACAGGGCCCCAACCACGAAGTAATCCAATTGCCAGGATTTAAACAGCAGTATCACCTCTAGTGGTGCAGCCTTCGTGGCCTAGAACATGCAGCCAGGACTAGGTTCCAGACTTGGAGGTAGAGGATCTAGATGGAGAGCTCTCAGCCTTTGGACACACGGCAGTCCAGTTAGAAAAAGACTGAACCAGTATGGCTGCTTGTAAGGGTTGAAGGAGAAAAAGCAACATGACAGCACGGCTTAGGTTGACAAAGCGGCATCTGAACACACCACCA
Organism: Melanotaenia maccullochi; assembly: GCA_037177255.1. Lineage (NCBI taxonomy): Eukaryota > Metazoa > Chordata > Actinopteri > Atheriniformes > Melanotaeniidae > Melanotaenia > Melanotaenia maccullochi. The sequence goes on along the minus strand of JBAGKP010000024.1, from coordinate 24,760,354 downwards.
GAAGTCCGGAACAACGTCCTCTGGACAGACCAGACCAGACATGTTTGGTCCGTAAACACCTCATAGCAGCTGTCAGCACGGTGGTGGAGGGATGATGGTCTGGACACCTCGCTGTCATTGCATGGACCATGAACTCCTCTGGATACCAAAATCTTCTGGAGTCAGACGTGAGTCCATCTGTCCAACACTAAAGCTGAAACTGTCTCCTGCAGCAGGACAATGATCCAAACACAGCAGCAGATCTACACCTGAACAGATTCGCCTCATTTTACACCTGCTGAGCACCAGATGATTTATTCTTCTGTCCTGATTCATAAAAGCTCAGACTTAAGAGGGTTTATTCTCTCTTTTTGTGACCTTTTGACTGGGTGAATGTGACATGTATAGCGCTTTATAAGTCCATTTACTATTACCATTAACATGTTAGCTTACTGTAACAAACTACATGAAGTTAACATACAACTCACCAACCAGAACACAGACAGAAAAATCCTACAGACCTTCTTCACTGAGCATGCAGTCACAGAGCGAGACCTCCGTGAAGACAGTATCCTTCTGCAGGACCCGGGCCAGAACCGTGCAGGTATCTGCAGACAGGCTCTGCCCACTTAGGTCCAGGCTGGAGCTCTGAGTGGTCCTGGTCTCCTGGAGCTGAGCCAGCACACTTTCCTGAGGTTCCACACCTCCCTCTTTACACAGCCGCAGGTATGTCCGCCTGAAACTGTCCATCCTGGGTCACCAGAATCCTGATCATCAGATGTGGTGAAGGCTGTCTTTACTTCTTCCCTGTTTCCTTTGGGTTTTATACATTAACTGGAAAAAACGAAAAAAATTTAGATGAGCTCCTCATGTCATTAATTTACCCCCTATTATGAGGATCAGACAATTTTCTCTCATTTTATTGTAAACTTAAAATGACATGTTTTTCATAATGCATTTTATATCACATTACAACAGTTATAGCCAAAAAAAACATCCAGAATCTGTCTCACTATATTCCATAAATCCTCTTCATGACGAAGCTTATTTTTTCTGCCTCCAGTCTGAAATAACATGCCCAAAATGAAGCACATCGCCACAACTACCAGGGCTGTATGTATAATCTGGCCTCCACATGAAGCTGGGACACGAAAGATTACTACAGAAGTGTCAGAATCCCGATTTCTGTTACTGTGTCAGAGTAAATTCACCTGGAACACAGTGGAAAATGTAAATAGTTATCTTTTCCTCATAGAAAACCACATTAATTTAAATGAAAACCAGAAGATAGCAGCTCAACTAGTCTAGGAATGAGTAAAGTAATCCTAGGAGCTAGTAGTATTTGCAATTAGCATTGTTTGAAACTCCTAAAGAAGTGAAGTCCAACATAGCCTATGAAAGAAGGAGTGAAGCCTTCGCTATAGAACCTCCTTCATCTCCATGGAAACAAGCAGCAGCTTCATGTCATAGGAGAACATATTAGCAGAGTTTTTAGAGCTGAACTCAGACTTTTCACCACACATTATTTCCAAGTAACAACGAGTATGAAAACACCTACATTTTCTGCTTGGCTGTTTGAGGTGTAAACTTGCCGGAAAACAATATAAAACTGAATCAGTGTCCCTCCAAAGTCCAACACTAATGTCCTGAATGTCCTGTTTCCCCACAGAACAAAGAAAGTAGGAAAAAACACAAATATGCAAAGCTTAAATGATAGATGGACCTTTTATAAACTAACTAAATTAATAATGAATTTAAAATCATAGATGCTGATTAACTGAAGATTTCCTCCATTTTGAGTTTCTCATCTTAAATATTCTGAATAATCAGATATTTTTACTTCGTTTAGCTCTTAATGTGTAATATGAAATGTGGATAATCTTTTTTTCCTGCCTATATAACTTTAGCATCACGGTTTTGAAATCAAATTAAAATCGACAGGAGACCATATCTACATGACTGAAAGCATGGAGCTGTCATGTGACTGGCTAATATTTGTGTTAAGGCGCAGCTGAACAGCTGGACCTAATAAATAAATAAATAAATAAAATAATACAGTGGACAGTCAGCTTGGTACCTTAATAAATTGTACATTTTCCTCAAGTGTTTTCAGTTTAAGCTACACAAGAAATCTAATCAATATTCTGGTCTTTTCATGGGTTTTTCTTATGACAGAACCAAACTCAACATGAACACACACACACACACATAAATACACACTCCACATACAAATCTAACTTTTAGGTCCATAATACAAATCCTGGAG
>JBAGKP010000024.1:24743234-24753576 GCA_037177255.1 Melanotaenia maccullochi | reverse complement strand
GGAGAATCCACCGGTTCCTCTAGAACCTGGAGAATCCATCGGTTCCTCTAGAACCTGGAGAATCCACCGGTTCCTCTAGAACCAGGAGAATCCACCGGTTCCTCTAGAACCAGGAGAATCCACCGGTTCCTCTAGAACTTGTCTGCCAGACTTGCTGATGGTCGGTGTGTGATCACTTCCTCTTGTGTTATACTTAGAACCTTCTTCCTTGCTTTGCTCTTTGTGTTTCAGCTTGGCCACTGTCATCAGTATCAGTATGCTGGGAGTTATCTCCGCGTTCTTTCCTTTTACTTTTCCTCCTACCACCTTTACTCCACCCCTCCTCATTAAAGTCACCACCATTAGGCTAAAATTGAGATTTCTTCCCATCACACTCAACAAACCGCGTGTCTCATTGAACATACAACCCCAGGATGATGTAGGTTTTTTTGTAGGTATTGTAAGGGATATGTAAAATAAAAAATACAAATAACACAAATAATAATGACTAACTTTTCATAAGAAAATCTTTTAATTACGTCTTCTCTGTTTTTAATGTAATTTTTAATGCTTCTTCTGCATCCCGCCGTAATGCTTTTTGTTTTATGTAAAGCACTGTGACTTGTACATTAAATGTACATTACCAACCTTCAGGTGAAATTTACAGAAAATGTAAAAGGTTTATCATTCCTTCACTTCAAAGCATGTACTGAAACGAAAGCCGACTACTAACTAACTAGTAGCAGATAGATTACAACATGTAAATGTTGTTAACTCAACAACTTGTGTTGGTCTGATGATGTGAAAATGATGAAGAGGACTGGTTGTCATTCAGCCACTTCGTGCTGCATTCAGGGCTCAGACCCTTCCTTTGGTTTTTTTTTTTTGTAGTTAATCGTCTTGTTGATGAACAAGTTCTGCACCAAGTACTTGAACAACAGTTGTATATTAAAAAGTTTAGAGAAAGTTAACATAAGGTTCCTTTTCTCCAGCACTGCTTTCCCCTGATAAAGCTTTAAATGGTTTTACAGCTAAATACATTTTAGAGCTTCTGTTGTCTTGACTCTGGTCTGCACAGAAACCACATTTACCTTTTTTTAATAAAGCATCATGAGGCCGACTCTCTAAACTGTGAATGTTTAACTGAAACCAAAACACACACACAAACGTTTCCCATCAGCTTTTTTTATTCGTGGTGGCAACATCATGCAAAAAGCTCTGGTGAGAAATGGGGGGAAAAATCTTGAAAAACGATGTGCATGAGAAATAAAAACAGGCAGGCTGCAGCTTTCTGCAGGATTGTGATGCTCCTGAGTCCGAAGAGCTTCTTCTCTAGGGTTAAAATCATGCACAAGACGTAGACGATTCTACGGACTTTATTGGAAATTGGCAGGAAGAAAAAAAAAAGAAGAAAAAAAAAAAGAATAAATACATCTGCTTCTAAAAGAAAACTTCCTGTAGTGAGACTCCACATACAGCATGTGATACAGCACATTTACGAGCAGCTTTCTGCAACAAACGGTCTTGGCAATGTGGCGTAGCTACAGGTGATATGGCGTACGTGTTGGGTCGGGAGTTGTTTAAAGAAAAGCCATTTACAGTGATGAGTTCAGCAGCCTCCGTTTAAACCTGTGCTTCCTCTCTGGATTAATATGGAGGCATCTCAAACTCTCATTCTGATGGCATTAAAACAAAAATGCAATTTCGGTTACACCCAAGTTCATTTGTAAAATAAAAAGAATGTTAGATTACTGCTTCTATAACAGAGTTATATCCGGCCAAAGGGCCGAAGTGAAAATTTACACATGGGAATGCATTTCGATAAAAAAGAAAAAAAGGATTCAACATGTTCCTCCTCAAATGAATGTAAAACAATGCACGTTTATTCTGATTCAAATACTATTACAAACGCTCACCGCTAACCCAGCAGTCTGCCTCCGTCTCTACAACGTAAATCACGTCTGCAGCTTTTCCTCCGAGGCCCAATCTTCAAAACACATTTTTATATAGAAAAACTTTTTCCTTCTTTTTTTACAGAGCAATAAAAAAGTTAAGGCAAGATGCGTCAAACAGAAATCCCAAGGCCACGGACCGGCCTCTGCAGGGGTTCTGGTTCCTCTGATTCTGGATCAGGTGCAGCCGGCAGCTCCTGCACGCTCTCTGTCTCAGGCATCTTACTCTGGTTGGAGGGGACGAAGAGGAAGCGGTGGGGGCGGTGTAGGAGGAGGGCGGTGGGGGTCTGGACCTCCTCCCCTCCGAGCCCCCGCTGCCCAAACAGCTCTCTTTGGCACTTAAGCTGGCAGACTCAGCTTCTTTCCTTTCAGTACTGAAAGCAAAGAGAAGATTTATGAGAAACCTGCTCACACGATGACGTCACCACCAGCTGTTTGATAACCAGTAGAGTGACTGAATCCAGCACTGGGAAGTCTCACTTTACCAGTGAGCATGGTGCAGCAGGAAACTGTTTCAGGGGGGACCTTTTTCAGTGCTGCACCACTAAACCTGCAGCAGAGGGGCTGTGTTACTGGAGTAGCAGAGCGGTGAAAATACACAGAAAAGTTCAGAAAGTGAAGCTGGAGCAGATGTTGAACATGATGACACATCTGTTGTCTGAAATATTTTCATCTTAAAAGGTCAAACGTGGGCCAAACAACTAGTTACTGAAGAGGACGTCCAGATAAAGCTGCTGCTGGAGGACGCGAGCAATCTGCTGCACCACTTTAACCCTTTAAACCCTGACACTGGGAATTATGGGCAGAAAATGATCATTTTCATTAATTTTTAATGGGTCCTTTAAAAAAACTTAAAAAAAGAATAAATAATCTCCATGTAGGTGCCATTTATTACTGTTTGATATGTCAAAATCATTGTAGTGCAAAATGTATCCACCAGGGGGCAGAAGACAAGTATTTTTACCATTGAAGGATTCACAATATCTACATTTCAAGTATGATACAGATGGTATTAAATAGTAATATATTTGAAAAAATCTTTAAACTATAAATAAAGTTGTATAAATAATGTTATAAATAAAAAATAATTTTAATTAAAAGTGCTGAATATTGACAAATTTTATTCTATTGTTATTTTCTTTCTTCCTTTTTGCCATCCTAAGTTATTTATTTTAATAAAGTTGTCTGAACTTTAAGGACCAGCTGAGGTCCTCGAGGGCTGCAGTCCTGCAGGTTTTAGATGTTTACTTGCTCCAACACACCCTATTCAAATCAAATAACTCCTCAACAACTTCTGACCGTGTTGACCCATGAATCTCTTCAGGTGCTGCAGCAGGAAACAAACAAAACTCCTGAGGACCAACTTTGGACACCCCTGCCTTACATTTAGTTTTTTTCCTCACCTACCAGGTGCATCACTGCCTCCTTCGTTAACACGCAGTCCTTCCAGGATTTCTCCGCACTCTTTCTGATCGCTGCAGCCAAAAATGTCTGATTTTGTAGCAGCTTTTGTGAAATGTTGCAGTGGTTCTTTTTCTTGCAAAAGCCCATGAAATTTATTTCAAATAACTGATTAAAATTTTTATTCTGATAATCCAACATTGTTCAGTGAAAAACTGCAGAGTGTTTTTTTTCCACCGTTGAGCAGAGGATAAAACTCCTTGTTCAAACATTTCAGCCTCTCAGGCAGATCTGGACGTTAAGGACTCCATGACGGGGATTTCTCTCTTTTTCAGGCATTCTCTGCGTTTTGCTTTGGTTAGTTGTTGATCGTCCCTGTCTGAGTGGCTGGGGTCCCGCACTGCAGCCTTTCGGCTGTGGTGTGGACCCCAGCCTGCCCTGATGTGGGTGGTTGCTATGGCGACGGCCTCTCTAACATTGGGTGGATGGATCCCCAGGATATTGTTTCCCTCCGAGCGGCATCAGGCCAGATGTTTATTATATTTTATACCTAATTCAGTTTACAGACGGGGGAGGAGCAACTGCTTTGTTTGTGTGTGTGCGACTGTGTGTGAAAGAGACTATAATAAGTGTGTTTTTAAATTGCCATGTTATCTATTTTGGTGTGTAAATCAACACTCACCTTTTGTTACATACAAGTAGAAAAAGTCGCAGTAGAGGATGGTCTGTACCACTCCGGCCACAATAGCAATCATGTCAAAGAAACCCTCAAAGTAGAACCTCCATATCCAGTTGAAGAGGTAGAGGGCTCTGTAGAGTCCCAGGAAGAACAGGTAGTGGGTGGTGATGGTCTCCGCTTCACCCGTTTTGCTGATCATGAAGAGCTGGGGGAGAATAGCCACCGACTCCAAGTAGATGGAGAACGTCCACAAGATCTGAGAGGGAGGAAAGCGTGTCGGCAGCAATGTTGATTTCAGGTAAACAAACAATAAAAAGACGGAATTAAAATTGTTGCATAGATGAGGTAGAGACCAAATGGAAGACGTCTAACCTCCAGAGGGGAAAAGTCGTGGTTAACGAGGAAAGCCAGTCCACCGACGGGAACGACCAGGAACTCCACTCTGAACGTATCATGGTTCCCATCGTAGGTCGCCTTAAACTTCATGTAGATTAGGTACACGGTGGCGTACGCACATCCAATGTAGATGACCTGGAAGACAAGACATTAAAGTTTTAAAACACACGTTAGCTTGATGCAAATCCAGCTGATCAGCCACTAAGACTCTGCTGAATTTTACTGCATTTTCATCCTTTAGCAAACAAAGGTGTGTCAGCTTGGTGTGCAGGCTACTCCTCAAATACTGTGTGTGGAGTCCTGGAGCATGAGGAGCACATAGAGAGGGCTTACCTTCATGGTGGTGTTGTAGAGGGAGATGAAGGATGTGAGCAGGTCCAGATAGCGAGTGGTGAACACCAAGGCAAAGAGGACCTGACTCTTTCCAGAAATGCCTGCACGGAAATGAGCAGAGCATAAACAGACGGTGCACAGCAGGAACTCACGGGCGGGCATGTGTGAAGGGTTTGGATGCAATTTGCTGCAACACCCTCAATTAATAATGTCAGTTCTCTGCTCTCTTCCGACTTCCCGCTACTTTCTTACACAAGTTTTACCATCTGATTTCCATGCAACGCAAAACTTTTCATCCATTCATGCAGCAAAGTTCCCTTCCTGCAACCATTCACTCCCACAGTCTTTACTTGTATCCAGGTAACCGCATCCATCGACCACTGTTAGGGAAGCAGGGGGCGACAATCAGTGGGCAAAAAACGCTGAAGTTAGCTTCCGATTCCCAGTTTGCATAAAGGACAATTCCACTGCTTTTTTGGAAACCTTGATCACATTTGATCAGGTCCGACTGAAAAACTACAATACTTGGACTCTTTAAATCTGGACAGAAACATTCTACATAGCTTGTTGAGTCATTAAAATGCTATTTCTGATTTGTGAAACCTTTAATCTATTTGTGAAAATGCTAATTAGGCTCATGTTATGGATCTTTTTGATGGTGAGAAAGGTAAAATGGCTTGCATATGTACGATTTTTACAACAAATTCATATCAAATTATGATAATAATTTGCATTTTCACAAACAGAATTAAACTTTTACGAATCAAAAATAGTGTTTCAATGAATCTGATCAAATGTGGTCAAGGTCTCAAAACAAGTAGCGGAGTCGCCCTTTACCTTTGCTGCTAATTAGAGCCCAACTAGTCAGTTACAGCCTAATCATATCTGTTATAATACATGAATTATGCAGAACTACGCTGCAGATAAGAGGCAGGTAAACATCTACATAGATCAGCCTCAGAAGGACTGATCTTTGAGGTTTAGCTCCCTGTAAACAGCTGTGATAGAGACCTCAGTTGACTGACTTCCCGGATGTGATAACAACTTCAACCTTTGGTCACTGAGGTAACAAGAAAACAGTCTACTTTCATCACGGTTACAAGGAGTACTTTTTCCTCTGAGAGGTTTAAAACAAACCTGCAGTCAGACACCTACTGCTGCCACGTCAGAGAGCTCGCGCCCGGCTGGAGTAAAGTAACGTGCAACAGCTGCACCGAGCAGCGTGAAAACTCAAGTTTAACTCAGCCACTGAAGCCAGCTTTACATGTCAAACGTAAAAAATGAAATAAAAATACCCCCTCTCATTCATCTATCTGTCAAACAGGGCCTGCTGCGCTGTCAGAACTAGCTAACAAGGTAGCTGCTTCTTAAGCTAATTCTTCTTTCAGTCACAAAAGCAGTTTATAAGTTTCACGTTCCACGCAGCCACGTCCCACCAGTGACCGTGACAGTGACAGTCTGAGGAGCGACAGTTAATATTTGATGACAGGGCACGCCGGTGGTGTGAACATTGGTACTAGCAAGTTTTAGCTAACGTTAGCCGAGAGCTGGTGAATGAGCTAACTACTCAAGTTACACAGCGGATATTTATTTTCCCCTCTGTCCATACACACGATAGGACACATTTGTTTAAGACAGAGGACAGTGCAAACTCTAAATTAAGACATGGAAGCACTCACCGGCACAAGACCTGGTTTTCCATATTTTTAGCAGCAGAATGATGATGGCTGCTAGGTGGGACAGATCGCCGGTTAGCCTGAAAATGTTCATGTTTGAGGAAGCGTCTTCTCTCGGAAACCGATCTCAGAACCTTTAGACAGTTCCGTTCGTCTCCGGCAGCGATTAGGTTTTTACCTGTCAGTGCTGAATAACAACGTGACGCCAGAATAGTCTGATTCTAGCCTCAGAAGCTGGGAAAATGGCGAGTAAAGAGCGACGTGGCTTGGGGACGTGGCTAATAGAACAGTATCCAATGCAAAACGAGAAACGCGGGTGGCTCAACCAATCAGAAAAGCGGGATGTCTCATTTGCATAAATTATGTTACACGAACGCTGCCTTCCTGTTCCGAGTAAAATATAGTAAATCTGAGCTTCCTGTTTTGATGTGTTAATTTTCTGTGAACCAGGACATTTTCAGCTTTGTTGGGTAAATGTTTAACATGTTATACATTTAAGTAAAAAAAGAAAACTATATGAATAAATACCTATGACTACGATAGTAAAATTGAGTATATTTGGAAGACCTTTAGGCATGTAGAAAACGACACACCTGCATCAGCATTTCAACCACACACCACATTCCCTTGGTGATAAGATGGAAAAAAATGATCCCAAAAGTGCAAGAAATTTAGTTTTTATTTAAAAACACATGACATAGGCTTCACAAATATTGCATTAAAGAATGGCACGTTTTTTTAATTCCGAGTGGCCGAGTGAACCTGTAATTCATGATAAACACTCCAGTGTTTCGTCCGTCATGGGTCGTGTATGATCATTAAAGCTGTTCCACTCTATATTACTATATTACTCTGGGATCTTCCCAGAAACCAGACCTCATTATTGAAGCATTGTGGGATCATCTGAACAGAGAACGCAACGAAATGCAGAAACATCCAAAGAAGAGCTTTGGAAAGGCCTTCAGGAAGTCTGGAGAACTATGTTTACATGTTTCAGTGAATTTCCTTTTGTCCTGCAGGTACACTGTACAAAAACTGAGGCATGAACCAAGATTTTTTTCACTACTCCAAATAAAGAAGCACTTCGATGACTTCTGTCATCATTGACAAAAATGTTAGCAAACATCTTAAAAAAAAATGGAATAAACACCCACAACATGATATGTTTATAAGAGTAGATCTTCAGTGGCATTTCCATGAGGATAAACAACCTTTAAGTTTGCTTTTTTTTTTGGCTTAAAAGGTTGAGGTATCGCAGGGTGGCTGGTAAAAGTTAGAACTACAGTACCTGAGCTTCACCTGACTCAGCATTCCAATACAAGTAAAAACCGAATGAAAGTGTGAAGGATGCTGATGAAAACTGCACTAAAACCAACCAGGGTCAAGCTTGGACAGCAATCTGTGAGCGTCAGTCTTCACCGCCCTCTGAGGCCTTGAGGACGAACACGGCGTCATCCAGGACGTAGTAATCGTTGTACATGTCTCCTTCACAGAGGTACGGGACTCGGGTCACAGCCTCCACCTCGAACCCTGCACGCAGGAAAACCTCGTTGGACAAGTTGGTCACTTGCTCCTCCCACGTCTTTCCCGCAATTTTCAGGTGCTCTTTCGGACGCTCCCATTTCCCTCCTGAGGAAAGATAATAGTGTTTTGTTGTGGATTTTTAATATTCCACTGGGATATGAAACACTGGTTTCCTACTGACCGACTTCCACATAAGGCTGGAAGGGAAGCACGGCAGCCAGGACCAGTCTTCCTGTTTTGGGAACTAAGGATCTCCTGATGTCCCGCAGGAGGTTCAGAGGATCATCGCAGCGGTCCAGCAGGTTCAGACAGCTGATAACATCATACTGGAAACCAGTATCCTGCCACTCATCTATATCCAGAACTCTGTGTACACAGAAAGAAAAGCAGCGCAGTCAGTTTATCACAGAAAATACGAGATTTTCAGATAATTTATTCCTAAAAGTATGGAAGCTCGCCGCCAACATTTAGGGGGAAAAAACAACATTTTACATTTTATGATGATTTTATATAAAAAAAGGATCTAGTTTTAAAAATGAAATCAACTTTCTTTCTGCATTAAGATCATTTCATGCAAAAGCTTTTCTGTGTGGTTTTCAAAAGTATCTATTTAAAAAAGTTAGATAATAATTAAAATTGTATTCTGTTCTTCTAAATAAATCTATTTTTCCATTAAAAATGTTTCTTCTGTTTTTATAGAGTAAAAATATAATTTTCTATAAAAAAAAAAAAACTTTTCTGTTTAGTTTTCCAGATATTTAAAAAAAAAAAACATTACAAAATCATTTTTTCTGTTCTTGTCTTTTCTAAGAAGTTTGTCCTCAGTTTTACTGGATTAGAAAGACAAGAGACAAAATGTGCTGGCTGATCCGGCTGGTTACTGGTTACTTTAACCAGATCAACGCAGCAGCGGGTCGAGTCCCCGTTTGTTTAACGACATGCAGAAAGGCAGCGAGCAGCACCTCAGCGTTCATGGATGTGTTAGAGGGAAAATAAAGATGTCTTCCAGGTTTATCCGTGACGGATCATTTTACATTCAAATACAGCCGAGAACCACAGCGTAGCCACAAACTTTCACTTATAAGTCCGGCAAACGTCTTTCATTTAGTGCGATAAAAGTGAAGAAGACAGTAGGTAACCTTTAAAATTATTAATTAATCCAAATAATTTTACTACAAGGAGACAATTTCTACATCTAGATCACTGTGCCTTTAAAGCTGAAGAGTTCTTCTGCTCACTTGTAATTCCTCCTCTGGAGATGCCATTTCATGGGTGCTGACACTTCAGTTGCATAAACCTGTCTGAAATGGACCCCCATCACCTCTGTGACGCCTCCATCCCCGGCCCCGAGGTCCAGGAGTCTCTCTGTCCTCCAGTCCGGACCAATCCGAAGCAGCCGCTGAAACTGGTCGGCAGAAAACACGAACATTGATCCGCGGCCCAGAAACCTGAGACAGAGAGCAGGTCAGAGAGAGGGATGCAGAGGGGGATAAACTCTGGGAGAAAACGGGCCGGTCTGGACCACTCACCCGTTGATGGAGGTGCGCGACACCACAGGGCTGAGCACGGTAGACACAAGGGAGTGGTAGAGCTGCGTGAACAGCCAGCCGGACTTTTCTGCACTCTGCCTGAGGAAAGTCTTGGTGTCCGAGTCCAGGTGGCTCTGAACGAACAGGGGACGCACAGATTCTCCCAGCAGGTCGGGGCAGCACCGGTACCACTGAAGCAATGCAAGGAAAATTAGTTTGATTAGACTTTTTTTTTTTCTCTAAAACTTCAAAAACATCATCTATAAAAGCTCATCACTTGATGATGTCATCCCTATGAAGCATGGTGGTGGCAGCACCATGCTATGGGAACATTAAATGTTCAGTCAGAGCTGAAGGAAGGGTGGTTTTCTGAGTGCCCCTGCTGAGACTCCAAACAAGATAAGTTAATATCATACATTAACACGGACTCTACAACATATATTGAACACGTTCTAAAGCAATCAGTTTTTTAAATTATGCATCTAAAAGCAAACAAGTCCATTTTTCATTTTCATCGTACAGAACTGCAGAGCATCCGTGTTTGTCACCAACACTTACCGTCCATTTCATCAGCTCCACCTGTTCAGCTGCTTGTTAACACAAATCTAACCAGCCAATCACAAGGCAGCAACTCAGTACATCTAGTCATGTAGACGTGGTGAAGACGACTTGCTGAAGTTCAAACTGAGCATCAGGATGAGGAAGAAATGAGAATTAAGAGACTTTGAACGTGGTAAAATACCTGAGTATTTACTGGGATTCACACACAACCATCTCCAGGGTTTCCAGAGAATGATCTGAAGAAGAGAAAACATCCAGCAAGCAGCAGTTGTCTGGACCAGGATGTCTGGTTGATGTCAGAGGTCAGAGGAG
>JBAGKP010000024.1:24715376-24726059 GCA_037177255.1 Melanotaenia maccullochi | reverse complement strand
ACGCTAAGCTCGTGGACTCTCACATTAGCAGCTAACGCTAGGACCGTGGGCTCTCACATTAGCAGCTAACGCTAAGAACGTGGGCTCCGCCATGTTTAACAAACACTGTTTTGAAAATAACAGGAAGTGATGTCACCACACATGTACATACAAAATACATTTGATAATGGCTACATGGAGGTCATGTAAATGTGTCAGTTATTACAGTAGCCTGCTCTGATTACTCTCAGATATCTGATTTTGATGCTCATGTAAACGGGCTCAGTGTTTGATAAAAATAGTTATCCAAGAACGTCAGGAAAAACTGATGTTACATAAATATCTGTAAATGAATCAGTTTTTATTCAAACTGGATTTAATTGAATTTTAAGTGAATCGGACTGTTGTAAGTCCAGCCCTACTCTGAAACACTGCCGAACTTCTGGAGCAGACTTCATCTCCATCAGTTCAGGTGACGTCACACTCCTTAATTGGTGGAAATCACACCCACATATGAGCAACTACCAGGATATTCCACTTTTTACAACTGATTCCAGTTTCATGGTCAGACTCTGTGATTCCGTTCATGTGTTTCACATTGTGGAAATCTTTGGGTCCTTGTAAGGCTTGACAGGGCTCGCTGCTAATACTGCTGCTAAATGCTCTGATCTGATGGTATTTCAGTCCACAGCTCCAGTTTTCTTTTTTTCAAGTAAATGTCCCTATTCATGTAGCCAAGTAGATCCTTATTCCTCCATATTTTACAAATTCTCCTTGTTCACAACAGGAAGTCAAAGGGCACCTCGCTGTAGGATTGATAAGGTTTTATGATTATAGGACTAATGATGTAAAACTCTGATGTTTGACTATTTTCTTCTCAAAGTAATGGTGGAATTTCCGTCTGTCCTTGCAGTGCAATGGCAGGTTGGGCTGCAGACAGGGAGAGGCTATGAACATCTCTCAGCCCTACAGGAAACCTCCTCATCGAGCAGTCAAACAGCCGTCACAGATAATGGACCTAAACTTGTGCAACCAGAGGAGGAATATTGCCTGGAACACTCTACCCAGTGCTGTGTCTCTGTAGCTGAGCCTCCTGTTCTCCAGCATCACCTCATGTCCCGGCCGTGAAGCTCTGAAGAGCTGGGAATCCAGCTTAGGTTGGAATCATGGGAAAGGAACAGGATCTACTGGTGGCGGTGAAGAATGGAGATCTTCTACTGGCTCACAAGCTTCTTTCCAAAGTCAAGTGCAACAAAACCAGTGAGTACAAAGCTTAGAAGGCACGGGAGGGTTGGATTGTTTGATTTCTTTGTAATGTTTGTTTTGTGGTCAGAGCCTGGCAGTGTAATTGTTTCCACTCTCATCTCCGAGCCCCCCTGCAGCAGACAGGTTGGGAACTATTTGAAACTAAGTGGATTCACACTGCGCCACAACATGAGCTAATCTCCTAAATACAGAGCCCTGCAGCTCTGACGTCTTGCTGTGTGGGTTTTAGCAGCTTTTTTTCTTCTTGCAGAGTTTCTTATCTGTACAGATTCCATGTCGGGCGACAAGCGGGCTCCCTTACAGTAGCATTGTTGCAAATGACGGCGTTTGCCCTTATCCAGACTCGGTCTGTGAAGTTGAAGCGGCCTCTCTGTGCAGCATTATCTGCTCTGGGCTTTTATCAGGATGGCTGGCTGCTCGGTGACAAGCTCTGGGAACAAAGCTGTCAGGAAAAAGCCTGTTACAAGCGGCGAGCGCTGCTCGGCACACAACATTAAAAGCCATTCTGTCTGTCTGCGTACCGCTTTGTACTTCTGCCACGCTGGCTGAGGCCATGCAGCTGTGGAAAACTGATGCTGAGGTGCCCTGAAGCAAGCTGAGGGAGTGCAGCTCCGGAGTTAAAAGCAAAGTAGTGGATGTCCTGCGCAGTTCCAAAGTCAGAATTAGATTAATCATGAAGTTGGTGAGGAACGGTGATCATTCCTGATTCAGAGTGACATCATCTATATTCAGTGCACCGAAAAAGTCTTCACCATGATGTCATTTTTCACTTGTTTGTCATGTTAAAAACTGGAATCAGAAGGATTTTAGTTTGATTTGCATCAACAAAAAACATCTTCCACTTAACAGGATGCAAAAGATATGTGATACCAAAGATGTCACAATTACTTGTTGTATTAAACGGCACCATAAATTAATCATAAAGATCCCTCAATAAAGTCACTTTCCATAAAAGATGATGTCTGAACCAAACCGAGAGACCAGAGCAACACCAACAAAAACAAAGCTGCACCCATGTGCTGCTGCGTGTGTTGCTTTGTTTGTGTGTGTGTGTTTTTGGTTATAGATAAAAACAAGCTGTTGTGCAGGACGGCTCATCGGCCTGTAAATAAGTCTTAAAACGTTGCAGAGAAAGGAGGAAATGCATCGATCTGTTTCAGCCCCTGAGAGATAAACACTCTTTTATAAACACAGTTTATACGTGAATGTTTGCGCTGAAATGAAATGTTTTTGTGTCATTTGCAGTTTTTTAATAGCGTACGACTCGAGTCGGACTCGTAGCAAAAAGTTTTTGCTGTTTTTGCCCCCAAAATTTTCACTGTTGAAATATAATCGACTCAGCATGAAGTCGAAAGCATCTTTTATTTGTCAGTAGTGCTCGAGTCTGTAGAAGAAACCACATTTAATCTCAGATATGTGGTCCTGTTTCTTTATTTCCACTCGTTCAGTATCATTTATGTCAAACAGCAGCTATTCTGCTAAAGCACATCTGGAAGTCAAAGCTAGCTAGATGTTTGTCCTGTGTTCATAAGTTCTCTCCTCGGGTTGGAAAGAAATGTTCAAAACTGTTTTTATAAAGTAGTTTCCAGAAAGAAGCCTCCCAAGTCCGGGTACAGGTCCTGCAGCCTTTTTATCTGTTTCCTATGAGAGAAATGCAGCTTTAATATGTAGGATTTATTTATTCTTTACACAGCAGAGGAGACGGAGTTGAAATGAGACTTCTTGGTTACTTTACTTTGTTCTATTTTGTTATGTTGGCATCAGAAGATAGAAATAAATAAAACTTACTTATGAGGAGCGGTGATGTGATTTTACACATTTATAGAGGATATGTAGAATAATACTGGTTATTTCTCTGACAATAACTGCAGCAGGAGGACTAATAATCGTGGTCATTACCTGGTCAATACCTTGCAGGTGAACCTTTTTTAGGTTTGGCCGACATGTTTAGCTCATCCAGCTTCTGTTGGTGTCCAGCAGTGCTTTTAGTCCCGTCACGGAGTCTGACTGAGAGCGGAGCTTTGACTGGACAAATCCAATACAGTTAAATGTTTCCCCTTAAATCTTTAAAGTGCTGCTTCAGCAGGTTGTTAGGGGTCAAAGTTGTGCTGAAAGGTCACCCTCCAGCCCAGTCTTAGGACCTTAACTGGATTACTTAAAGAATGTGCCTGCATTTAGCAACCTTCCGCCATTTTTCTTAAGCTTCCTTCGTTTCCCAGATCCTCTCGATTTAAAACACAACAAAAACAAAAGCACGAGGCTGTCAACGTATCTGGACTGTAGTTGATCTAAAGCACTTTTTACTTACCGCCAAGCTTCTGTTCAAGCTGTAATCAGGAGAATTGTTGGACCAACATACATTACTTCTATTTCGAAGAAGTTCATTTATTAAGTTACTCAACAGTTAGACTTACTCAGATTACTTAATTCCTTGAAATAAATGATCTGAATCATCTGATTTAATTTAATAGAAAGTCAACTAGCAGGACTCAGTTTCCTCCAAATTAAACATTAGATGTTCCAAATGAAAGGATCTACTTCATAATACGTGTATAAATAGAGTATTTTAATTGTGTGGTTTAGCTCGTTGTTTTAGGTTTTAGATGACAAACTATGGTTTGCAGGTTAATTTAATTCACGAAGGAAGTTATCAACACTTAACAAAATAAAGTGGGAATTAAAAAAGTGCTCTACATGAACTGAATGCGGTTTCTAATCCGAGACTAGTTTTCTACTCTCAACATTCAACAGTTAAGTTTCAACACTTTTCTCCGCGTTCACAGATCAGCAGTAGCAGGTGTGTGGACTTAAAATTCACCTTCAGCAGGAACATTTTATGATTGTTACTGGATGAATCGGACTCGTGTGGTATGTTTATATTTAGTGCTGTTCTGTTTGAATGCTGTCATCCTGAGTGGAGGACCCTCCATCGGTACCCTCCATCTCAGCCATCGTGGTGTCGGACCAGGGGTGGGAATCAAGCTGCTGACTGACGTCACGCCGGCCAGTCTCAGCTCTGCTTGCTGCAGGAATTACTCCAACACAAAGACATGCACAGTTAAAATCCTCTCTTTAGAAGATATGTTATTAAATTCTATGTGAAGGTAAAGTTATTCTTGGCTAAATAAAATATTTCGTTTGAGGTTTTTAAGGTGATTTTTCCATCAAACTGAGTCCGAGCGATTCGGATTCTTTATTTAAAATTTATTATTTTTATTGGAAACTTAACGATTTGAGTCGGTCTGACTTGTTAAATGAACTTAACTGAACTTGGATCAAACTTAATTCAGCCACTTTTTACCAGTTGAATCAAGTGATACGAGTTAGTTCAACTATTCCCTTTTTCAGGGTTCTCTGTGGGGCTGCTGCCGGCAGCGTTGTCCCACATGAAGCTTTCTGTCTTGACGGCTGTTTTGTTAAGTTTTAGTCTCAGAAACTTATCTTCTTCTTATAGATGCCTTTTGTTGAACTCCAGAGCTCTTTACATTAACCTTTGGCCTCTTAGTTACCTCACTTTGAGCTGATTATAGACTTAAACTGTTCTCATTTTACTCTGCCTTCCACCTGCATTGCAGCAGCATTCAGTAATATTGCTTGAAATCATAAAGTGTGAAACGGTTGCAGCGGTGGGTGGTGTGTCATGTCTTCCTGCTTTCAACACGGCTGAGGACCCTTGCAGAGCTGTGTCAAAGACGTGGTCGTTTGTCACCTCGGTCGGAGTGTTTAGTGTCTGACAGCAGCACAACAGAGGCTGCAGCTGGCAGCGGGAACTCTGCACATGACCTCCGCTGGCTGCTGCTGCAGAGCTCTGTCAATGTGGACCGATTGATTGCTTTCTAGTGACCTGCTCTGAAAAGGCTGGAGGTCCAGCTGGCCCAAAAATAAGGACTGCAGCTATATATTTACTCATAAAAATGTCAACCCTTGGAGTGTCCTGACAGTGGTAACCTATCATTAGAATACAAGAGAGGTGTTTGATTAACCTTTGAAGAATCAGATGATTTGATAACAATCCATAGCATACCAGCTTATTAAAAGAAGGAAGAAATAGAAGAATCAGTCAAAAGAATTGGTGAAACTTAACCGCTCACACCTCCACACAAACCCTTCGATGACCTCTGGCTGGTTTTCGTTTCCAGACTGACGGCAAATAAAAGCTACACGTGTGCTTTTATGATGTTGGACATCCTCAAACCTTTGGGTCTCTAGCCTGGAGAAAGGAAACACCTACACATGCACTACATACGGAATGAGGAGGACAAACTATATTGTATATTGTATATTATAAAGTGAAACACAGTAAAACCACAGCGCAACATTGCAGTAAGTACAAACACAATAAGTGTTTATTCAGAGCAGAAAATTTAGTCCTCATCCAGTTTTTGCCTGGTTTGTAACGTTGCTAGAAGGGGCTGCCTCTTCCTTCCTTTGTTTATTTGTTCTGATGGCTGATTAAAAGTTTTATCCTGATGTGGTGTGGGATAGATGGTCCATGAAGACTTGGATACCATTATGTAACTGAGCTGCATTTAAATGTTGCAGTAGCACAGCGATAAATGACAAAACATCCACATGCTCCGGTCTGTTTTCCTAATGAGATGTGCTTCAGAGGTGGCTTCTATCCCAACACACATCAGTTTTGCATGAAGATATTTAGGCTTAAGTGGTGCAGGTACGCCGTAGTAACCCTGGCTGGGGGGTGTCAGTAAAAAGACCTCCAGTGTCCCTCAGGGATTAGCTGTGGCACTGAGGCGGGCTTTGACTGACAGGCAGCTGAGATGGAGGTTTCTTCTCCAGTCAGCCATCTGCTGACATCAGGTTGGCTGCTCAGCCAATCTAAGTGGACGTACAGCTTCACTCTTTTTGCTTTAGCTGTTCCAAGCAGTGCGTACAGATGCACAGAAACCCCTCCCTTAACAGGGTCCATTAGAGGCTAGAAGTCCATCAAAGGCCTTCACCATTACAATGTCTTTTGTTTGAACACATGCTTCCTTTACTCTTGACTTACGGCCCAACCCTCGTCTTTGTCAGGACGTCTCTCGGCCTGTGTGTCAGGATTTTTTACCATGTGTAATAAACACTGCTTAGCAGATGAAGCTGACGGGTAAGATTTAACATGTTAGCACATTTCTGCATATTTTACAGCAAATGTGTAGGAAAAACACTTTAAAAACATACTACATGCAAGGATATTTCTCAGGTGAAAATAGGGTTTTAGTTGATAAATAGATTTCATGGTTTATGTCTGAAAGCGAGTAGGAAGAAGTTTGTCACCTGCTGCGATAAATATGCTCCCAACATCAGCTAGCTACAGTAAATAAGTATTTAGTAAGACACGTAATCGGACAGTTGGGTTACTGGAAACATTCTTCCACATAACGTCTGAATTTCATGGTTTTAAACATTTGTTTGAACTTATGAATTGTTAAACATTTCTTTAATTCCTCTGTGTTATTGTTCCACAGACTAACTCCTTGTAGTGTAACTCTGCTGTATTTTTTAGCCGGTTTGTCAAACATGTCAGCGTCTCTGAGGTTTTTACCTCATATGGAACAAATTTTGTATATTAAGGGGCACTGACTGATTATTTTCTTTAGCTAGGCAATTTATTCTTATGAATTGGCTTCATGAACACAGTCGTTATAAATTGGACTAATGTGGGTTTGTTTTAATTGGATCACAATGAATAGGATTGAACAGATCACGTCTGTAAAGTACTTTAAAGACTCATTATGCAACTTTCCGACCTTTCCTTTCCAAACTCTGCGTTCTAGGCTTGTTTGATGGGACATTTATGTCCCGAGGCCGAGAGTTTTGCTTCATGCAACGCGCCACATGCTAGTAAGCCGATATAAACGCAGCGATCGTTTTGAACGCACACCGAGGCTGATTCAGCTAAGAAACACAAGAAGACATTATTGGAGGAAGGGATAAAAAGAAAGGGAGAAAGGGACAGAAGAAGAGAAAAGGCAAGAGTCAAGTCGTCTTTACTGGCTGGAGAGTTCCCAGAATTCAGGTTGGATACAAGATGGATGCTGGACCAGCCGTCGGTCGGGGGCGCGTCACTAAGAAAAACTGCAAAGATTCTGTAGTGCATCTTTAAGCTGACCTTGTTGGGATTTGGTGCTTCAGAAATAAAACTGCATTGAATAGAACATGTTCTTATTCTCTACATAATTTGAGCTTTTTTGAGGTCAACCTAATTCTTACATTTGAGTATTTTTAATTTGATTAGATTGTTCTTTGATTAGATCCAAACGCAGGCCACGCATAGAAGATGTGGGATTGAAGACCAACACTAATACAGGCCTGGCGGTATTAACCACTTTAATTTAATCATCTCAATTAAATATTCATGAGATTTTTAACATTCTGTGGCACAGTAGTGCGAGTGCTGTGCGATTGTACAATGCTGCTGTTTGATTTATTCATTATAAGCCATTTTCTATCAGTCTGATAACGGCTGCATATAGTATGCAAGCACATCTTTAAAAACAAGGGGTTTTATCCAGTCGAATCCAAATGGCTTTCTAAAATATGAAGACGTCAGACCGACTGAACTTGTTCTAAATCAATGCTCAGAA
This sequence comes from Melanotaenia maccullochi, assembly GCA_037177255.1. Lineage (NCBI taxonomy): Eukaryota > Metazoa > Chordata > Actinopteri > Atheriniformes > Melanotaeniidae > Melanotaenia > Melanotaenia maccullochi. The sequence continues at coordinate 24,718,230 of JBAGKP010000024.1, read as the reverse complement.
AGCCAGCATGTCTCTCCTAGACCATACGGTGGAATTACTCCTACATGCAGATGCTCAACTAGACTCACATGGACCGACGTGCTCCACACACACACCGAAAATCCATCTTTTTGCATCTTTAGGGTAAAATATTAATGTGTAAATGCGTCTGTGACTGAACACAGCGTGTGTACACACACCTCCTACAGAGAAGGTCTGCTCAAAATCAAATAAAAACCATTGTCTTAGCTTCTACGGCGGGGATGTCCAAAGTTGGTCCTCAAAGGCCACCATCCTGCAGATTTTTAATGTTTCCCTGCTCCAACACGCCTGACTCCAATTAAATAGGTCCAACAGCCTCTGAAGTTCTGCACAAGGAGTCATTAATTTGAGGCCGGTGTGTTGGAGCAGGTAAACATCAAAAACACGCAGGATTGTGGCCCTTGAGGACTGGAGCTGGACACCCCTGCTGGGTGGGTTGCTTCGTTTAGGCAGAGGTGTGAATGAACAAACTCTGATGAAAGGAGCGAACTCTGGTCTGCCTTCAAACGTAGCTTTTGGTTGGCTTCATGTGAGCCAAATACAGGAAGTAGGCTACAGTGCAAAGGGCATTGTGGGTAAACGCAAATAAAACAAACACGTGTCGAAGCTTTGGCCAGAAGAGAAGTCTGATAGAAATCTGGTCAAACCAGGACCGTTTAGGATTTGATTCAGCTCCATGTTTTGCTCTGATGTGGTGGAAACAGATGTTGTCCTGCATTAATCAATAGATGAACAAGTTTTCCTCTTTGCGTCAGTCAAGTCTTCACACAAGAACAAAGACGCATAAATTATCATTTTTTTTATCACATCGAACTGTGATGTGCCTGAAGACCCATTTCATCTCATACTGGAGGCGTTTTATAAACTTGTACTTCTAGAGTTAGTTAAACTCTATCTCTTTATATACATAGACTTATACATGTGTTTATAAATCTGTTTCTGTCATCACCAAAATGCTGATTAATGCACTTTTTAGTGTGTTTTTTTACACTGCACAGAGCTAAGATAGTTGTTTAACCCAGCATGCGCTTGCTGAAAAGTTAGCCAGTCAAGCCCAGAAGCCACCAGCCTCCACCTCCATCGAGCCTGGACCTTGAATTAGTCCCAGCCCATCTGGCCTTATGTCAGATTAGAAGTCTGTTAAGAGGCTAGCTGTGCACGTGTGTGTTGATGTGTGCTTCGGTGAACTGTGACCTGTGTGTTTATGAAGCACATAAAATCTGTTAATGTTTTTAAATTTACTCTCATCTGAGTTGCAACTTACTTAGTTAGCCTCATTAGCTAACCTACTAATAGGCTAGTAAAGTAGAAGACTGATTAGCCCAGACAGCTGGGTAGCTGCCAAGTAGTCTGTGAACAGCTTTCCAGTTCACCTGCTCTGGTACTGGACACACACACATGAACACACATGCACGCTAATCCTGAACCTTTCCCTCCGTGACAGATGGGGCAGCCTGTCTGGGATTGCTGAGGAATTTACCGAAGGAATTACTTACTTACCGTGTGTGTGTGTGTGTGTGTGTGTTTGTGGTTGCAGTTGACAGCATAATTTAATCTGGCATAACCACCTTTTTATTACTGGCTTCAGGGTGCACATAGTTAGATCTGGAGCTCGTCTTCATTTAGTTCTTTTCTTTTCTGTACAATAAAAAGAAAAGCGCCGTGAGCCGGGTGGATGCTGCGTTCAGGCTGCTGCTGAGGTCTGCCTGCCCCTGCATGCCACACACGTGTTTCCATGTGTTTTGATTCAAATCTACGATAAAATCAGGTGAAAAAAGCAGAGGATTCAGCCTTTTTGGGGTTGTTTTTAAACAGATAAGAATGCGACCGTCTTACAGGGTGTGTTTGTTTTTAATTTTCTGTGTACAGGAATGTGTTTTGGTGCGGTAGCGTCTCCCAGCTGGGAGCTGAGTTGAATCAGTTTCTAGTAGCGCTAATGAGAATCAGCAGGAGAGGTTGCTGTTGCAGCTTTCATCTCCTTTGTTATCAAACCCTTTTTTTCATTTTTTAATAACCTCATTTACATTTCATTCCTTGATTTTTTTCCTTTTCTTGTCTTCTGTCCTGAATTGAAAGCAAACATAAATCATATTACGTAATAGGACAGCGACTTTGCTGTGGTAGGGCAGTAATAAGAAATGCTAAGATGTTAAGCAAATCACACAACATGAAAAACAAGGAATCACACAGCTGGTGTTTTTTAGGTTTCACTACAATTTAGGTTTTGATAACTTTGCTGTAGAAAGAAACCTTTGTGGAGGGTTTGAAGAGGTGAGACATGTTAGAAATGAGTGATACAAAATTAAATACACGATGAAGGATAAAAGACACAGTATGAATGCATATGCAGGTACACATCTATACACAGTTCCCTGTAGTTGTGTATTTCTTACCTTCAACCACAAACAGACAGCAGTGCTCAGATGTTTGACCTGGTTATTAATTAAACAATATTCTAACTCATTTTTTTCTCCTTTTTTCGGCTCTAACATGGACAGAAATGCCACCGCAGCAGAGGAGTGTGTACTTCAGGTATTTGCCTGAATTTATCTGTAGACTTAATGGGATTCAAGTCTTAGAAATTCCTACAGTGATGAGTAGACTCCCCCTCAAATAACACTGGATTGAACTTTTCAATAAATCGTGAAAGTTATCCTTTTCAAATCATTAGGTAAAAATGTAAACATCTGGAAACCTAAACTTCCTTTAATGGTGGTCTGAAAAACGGGTCATTTATACATGATATGTTTCCTCCATCTTCAGACAGGACCAATACAGACAGGGTGAAATCTAAAGATGTGACATCTTGTGGTCACATGACAAGAAAAAAATC
>JBAGKP010000024.1:24653193-24664045 GCA_037177255.1 Melanotaenia maccullochi | reverse complement strand
TATCTACCCACACTTGTTAATATTGTAATGTCAGAAAAACCAAACAACTTTAATCCATTAACTTACATGAAATGGCACTAAATGGATAACATTCCTCCTTTAACCTAAGTGTTTTCATTAAGCTAGCTTAAAAGAGCACAGGACGTCAGTCAGAAATAACCAGGACGCCAGTCAGTAATAACCAGGAAGTCAGTCAGTAATAACCAGGACGTCAGTCAGTCATAACCAGGACATCAGTCAGTAATAACCGGGAAGTCGGTCAGTAATAACCGGGAAGTCGGTCAGTAATAACCGGGAAGTCGGTCAGTAATAACCGGGAAGTCAGTAATAACCGGGACGTCAGTCTGTAATAATCGGGACGTCAGTCAGTAATAACCAGGAAGTCCGTTGGTAATAACCAGGAAGTCCGTCGGTAATAACCAGGAAGTCAGTCAGTAATAACCGGGAAGTCAGTCAGTAATAACCGGGACGTCAGTCTGTAATAACCGGGACGTCAGTCAGTAATAACCAGGAAGTCCGTCGGTAATAACCAGGAAGTCAGTCAGTAATAACCAGGAAGTCTGTCGGTAATAACCAGGAAGTCAGTCTGTAATAACCTAAAATTTATCTCCAACATGATGCCGCACTGAATTAGTTTTACAGGAACTGTTAAGAACTACTTGAAAACCAAACAGGAGTGCTCTGTACGCGTGTTAGATGTTACATGGTGAGGTGTTATATGAAGCATGTCTGTGCATGTTTTTCTTAAGAGATAAGAATGAGGTTTATACTTATGTCTGTTTGCTGTTTTATATTGTATAATACTGTACTATATAATTCATTCTACTCTTTGAAAATCCCAACCACGGACTCAGCCCACAAACACGCCTTCCTTCCTTGTTTCCTGAATGAAATAAACAGATGTTCCAACAGTAAAACATTTATTGTTGCAACAAAGAAATCATCCATTTTTTTCTGCTGCCTTTATTTTGATGTGTGATGCTGTAATGAGAACCTGGCCCTGGTCTCCTCACGGTTTATTGTGACGTAGACGTAATTTAAATGGTCAGAAACCACTTTTGTTCTGCAGCTGCTGGACGACACACATCACCACACAGACTCGGTTGTGTTTGATCCAGATGTTGTTATTCATCATCCTTACATGCTAAGAACAGACCCGTCTGCTTTCCTGAAGACTGGACTCAGGCCACGTCAACAGGTGCAGCTTTTACAGCAAAAACATGATGCGATTTCAGAAAAAAATCAACAGGATTCAGGAACTTTTCAGACTTTCCTCAAATAAAAATTAACAGTTGCTCCTTAAATTTATGTATATACAGATTTATCAAAGAGCACAAAGAAAAAAAAATCCCATTTCCAGGAATCAGACCTGCGCAGCTCCAGAGGAAGGCCTGTTTTATCATCTAAATCTCCAGTTTCCCTCTACTCTTCACATAAACATTCATTCATGAGTGATGCTGACATTCAAACCATCATTAAAACATAAGAGAAGGAAAAATTAAATTAAAAAGATAAAATCAGGATTTAATACTGTTTAACGTTGGAGTTTAAAATGAGCCGTGTGTCCGTCAGACATGATGACCCGGAAGCCGATTGGCTCTGGATTCTCCACCGGAGGGCAGCACAAAGCAGTCTGGACATGATGAAGATGAAGTTTATAAGTTGCTGAACAGTTCGTTTCTCTTGCTCCAGTCCATGGCCGGGGCTTTCTTGGCAGCTCTCTTCTGATGGGCTCTTTCTTTGGCCTGGGCCAGCGACAGACCCAGACCCAGGCTGTCGGCCGTTGGGGACCTCTCGGCCTGCAAACACATGGTTTCTGTAGTAATCGTGACTCAGACACAGGTTTTTAGTGAGTACTGGTCGTGTTTCAGTGGACAACGAACCTGTGGAGGGGAGGAGCTGCGACCTGCAGCCGGCAGGGACGAGTCGGATGAGGTGTTGGAGGCGGAAGAGCTCACGGATGCTTTAGGTTTCTTCTCCGCTGCAGTCTGTAAAACACAAACACAGTTCTCGCTGGTTTTACATGTTATTACTCCAGTCCAGTGTGGGTTACCTGCAGCTGCTCGCTGCTTGTTTTACATTCATCAGCAGAAGGATTTTCTGTCTTTCTGCTGCAGCTTATCAGCCAAAACCGACCAAACTGCCAAACCAGAAGCAGCGATGGTGATGACTTTCAGTGAAAACCAGAGGACAGCAGCCCAGCTCGTTCAGGACTGAGTCCAGTGGTTCTCGGAAAGGCAGAGAACACATTAGCACCGTTTTTACAGCTGGAATCAAACTTTGTAATCAGCAGAGTCTCTGCTTGTATGTAGAGACTTTGTTGTTTTACAAAAAGAATAAACCGGAGCTCTGCTTTGCTTTATACATGGATCTATTTTAATAAATCACATACTGAATGATGATTGTAAGTTTAACCCTTTAAATTTCAGTTGGGTTACAGCATGCTAATGTTATTTCTTATTTATTTTCCATTAAACAAATAACGAGTCTTTGATATGTCAACGATTAGCCAAAATATAAAAATTAATCCCCAACATTTGTTAGAAGTAAAATATTTCTATATTTTTATGTTTATTTAATAAAAAACAACAGTGACATGAAGTCAAAGAGCATTTAAAGAATCTTTAAATGTCTTTGATCAGAGCTGAAGGTGTTTAATATTTAAATCTCTCAATCTGTTAGTTTCTGCAGATTAAATGACTGAAGAGACGTTTACACTGTTCTGTTAGAGAAATGAAAACAATTAATTATAAAACGTCTGGAAAAGCGTTTGTTATATTAAAATGTTCCATGTGCACCAACACAGCTAAAACTTTTTAAAATGTTTTCATCAAAGCCTTTAACAGTATTTTCTAAAAGAAAAACATGACAGAACACATATTTAAACTTTGTAATAGCTATTAATTAAAAAGCAACTTTTTTAATCTAAGAAAAGAGAATTAATGAACGAATCATAAACCTGGCATCAAAAAGTTAAAATCTTTAAAATGCTGGCAGTTTTCTGCAGGAATGAAGTTGTTTGTTAACTCTATGTTAACGATAAAGTTTATAAAGTTAAGTAAAGTTTTATAGGGGTTTTTGGAAATGGTGAGGTTTATCTGCTCCATGAAGCCAACAGACGGCTGTCAGGTGGACGATGGTCCAGCTGTGGTCCAGCAGGGGGCAGCAGAGACGACAGGATGCCATCATCACCTTCATCTCTCGCTTATTAAAGCTGGAAGTCGGCACTTTCAACTCAAGGCTCAGATTCTGCTGAGCTTTTCTCCATGAACTCAAACACCGAGTCTGGATGCAGCCGAACCTCTGAGAACAACAACAGCTGTTTGTTTGTGGAGTTTCTGTAAAATCAGACCCAGCTGGTGAAACACACGTATCATCAGAAAGCAGCGTGAGCCGCATGCCGAGCGCTGCGTTATGTAATAAACGGCTGAATGAACGAGTGTTTGGCTGCAGGAGAGTGTGTGAACGGCCTTCATTAGTCATCTCATTAGCATAATCCTCAAGTTAAAGCCAGCGCAATCCCATGATCCTCCAGGACACGGAGAGAGAGAAACTGACTGGTTAGCTGTGGTTGCCATGGTGAAGGGTCAGATACAATGTCACAGAGGGTGGATGCACGAGGAGGAGGAGGAGGAGGAGGAGGAGGAGGGGACTGCAGAGACTGTTTACTTTGATAAACCCTGAGCTAATTAAAGGGACATTCCTCTGATTTCTACAGTTTCTGTTGTTTATTTGAACAAATATGACCAGTTTAGACTCCGCCCCCTCGTTCACTATGATTCTATCACTAATCAGTACCCAGTGATTGATTGGTTATTGATAAAAACCTGCCAGTAATTACAATAGAAATGCATTGTGGGCCTGTTAGCAGAGAGCAGCCAATCAGCCAATCACATGGCAGCTCGGGATTATAATCCGATTATTACGCGCTGATTTCACATTAAACGCTTCTTTAGCGTTCAAGTTTTATTTATTTCCATTGTTTGGTGCCGACAGAAGAAAAGTCCATGTAAAATCCTGCATATTAACTCTGGGTTTCTCTCAGAGAAACCAGATGGACGCGGCTACAGAACCTCTAACTGGAAACTACGTTATAAAAATGCTTTGGAACATTTCAGACAAACATCTGGCTAGCTTCGACTTCCAGCTGCTGTTTGATGCATCAATAACACCGGACGAGTGGAAACGAAGAATCAGACCACGTATCTGAGAGTAACCATGGTTTCGTGTACAGACCATCAGACACTGGTCACTGAAAGGCATCGACCTCACGCTAAATCGGTTGTTTGAAAAAAACTTTGGATTTTCAGGTTTTTCTCGTCCATACGATCCGTTTAACTCATCACATTAAGTCCAACCCGAGTCGTACAAACCTACAAACGGCATCATGAATATAAAAGAACATGAAATCTCAACGCTACGTTAGGTCAACAGGACCATTTAGCCCAGTTACTGCTAGCTAAACAGCTGGTTAGCCTGCAGGAGGGGGAACATCTTCCATGTTTTCCTCCGTTCAGCAGCTTTCCTGCTTTCCAGGCTGGAGAGCGACACCTTGTTCATTTCTTTCTACAGTAATCTGTTTGCAGGAAATCTCACTTTCCCAGCCTAACACACCTCCTGACATTAAATGAAACAAGACAAACTTTATTTATCCCAGACTGAAACTCCCTCTCGATCGGGCTCAGACGTAACCCGTGACGACAGTGAGGAATCGTGGTGTTTGATACCGGGATTAATTGTGAGATAAAGTGCTCAGGGCTGGGACTTTTCCACACGCGGTATATCGAGGGAATATCATTTCTAGCTTGCATTGCATTTTGGACATCTGTATTTTTATCATTGAAAAGTATTTTTCATTCATCTTAAGAGCTTTTAATTTAATAAACAGCTACTTTAATGTCAGTCAGCTGTTTTAATGCACGCTGCTGGTCCTTAATGAACCTGCATTCATCCCTCAGGCTGCAAACTAGAACCGCCTCCTCTTACCAAAGAAACTTATATCGAGATGAAAATCGTGTATCATGATTCAGGTGAAAGAAAAAATGTGGATATGAAATTAGGTTCATATTGTCCAGACGTGGTTGTGGCAGCAACTCGGTGCATCTAGTCACGCAGACATGGAGAAGACGACTTGCTGAAGTTCAACCTGAGCATCAGAATGAGGAAGAAAGAGGATTTCAGCGACCTTGAACGTGGCATGGTTCTTGGTCTGAGTGTTTCAGAGGCTGCTGGTCTACTGATGCTACTTCCAGCCGGGTCATGCAGGGCCTCACAAAGCTGAAATCATCTCCAGCTGTAGTTGGTGTAGCTCCCGGTTATCAGAGTACAACATATGGTGATTTAACCATCACTGGTGTAGAAAAAACATCAAGTGTCGTCTCTGTGAGCTGCAGTGTTTCGGTTTAGTCCTGACAGCTGCAGCAGCCTGAATCCGTCAAACAGCCTAGAACGCCTCATCAGATCCCCGGGATCTCCAGAGCGGATCAGGTAAACTTTCCCAGCCTTCTATCTGGAATCTGTGTGTCAGTGTGTGTGTGTTCCTCACCTCCTCTGATGCTCTCTCTGACACTGGCTCAGGAAGAGGTCCTACAGGAGAAAGAGAAGACAGGTCATCCTCACTACATCCATCAGTTTGCTCCGACTAAGCTAGAGTCAAGACATTAAAGAATCCCAGCAGGATCTCTGGTTACCACTGATGTGCTCCTCTGTGGGCTGGACGTTGCATCTCTTGAAGAAGTCTTCGGTCTCGGGGTCCACCACCAGCAGTCTGGCCTCGTCTCCTCCAGATTTGATGGCCGCCACCACCTCCGAGTGCTGCTTCCCAACCACCGACATGCCGTTCACCTGAGGAGACGACAGGGGATCAGAGACCCGAGTAACGATCCACCAGTCCACATCCATGCATCAAATCATCGATCCAAAAAAGTAAACATCAATACAATGAGCACCGTCTCTCCTCTGGGAAAGAAAGCAGTGGTCAGGAAACATGCTCAATTATGGAGAAGTCCCATTTTCTGTGTGAGTAAATGAAGACACTGAGATAACACCACAACCCTGAAGAACCGCGGCGCTACGTCACAAGCTAGCAGCGCTACGTCACAAGCTAGCAGCGCTACGTCACAAGCTAGCAGCGCTAACGATAATCACCACCGATCCTGACCCACGTTTCCCTAACTGACTAAACTACAGTTAAAGCGTAGCGGTGAGTTCCTGCTGCAGCTTCGTTTCTAACACACAACCCCTGACAGCAGGGGGGTCAAACATGCGGCCCGGGGTCCAAAACCGGCCCGCCAGCGGGTCCAATCCGGCCTACAGGATAAATTCAGTTAAAGTCAAAATGACAGAAAATATTGGCTGGAATTACTTTAACTAAAGTAACTGTAATCCTCATTTGTCCACTGAGGTTTAGTTTCTATGTTTACATGTAAAACATGTCCAGGGCAGGAGGAGAACGTGCTCCATCTTTCTGACCTCATACATGTGACTTCGGTTTGTATGATGAGGTGTCAGGATTACTACACACATGTGGAAATCTACACGTAAAGTTAATAAGAATGAAAAAATAAATAAATAAATAAATAAATAAATAAATAAAACAAATATCAAATATAAATGAAATAAAAAGACAATATTTATAAAATAAATGATCAAAAGATTAAAAAATATTTTATAAGATGCTATAAATAAAAGTTATACAAAATGTTGATAAAAAATTATAACATTGTTTATGACATGTTAATATTTTATAAACAGAATGAAATTAAAACAAATAATAAATTAAACAAGTAAATGATATATATCCTTATCCTCAGCATAACTGCCTAAGTCATAGTTTAAGGTTTTATAGGCAATGATGCACAGTTAATCAGCAATATTAATAAAGAATTAAACAAGCAAATATTTAGTCAATAAAGTAAAATATATTAAAAAATAAAATACATAAATGTGTCAAATTTATTTATGTACACATAAATGTACACGATTTGTAATATTGTGAGTTTTCATGTTCAGGATGTTTTCTGAAAGGATAGCTGATTTAACGTCAACATCTTGATGGTGTTCTTGTATTTTATTATTTCTAGGTTACTATGAGGTCATTTTACCGGGTCGAGCCACTGCAGGTGAGACTGGGCTGAATGTGGAACCTGAACTAGTTTGAAACCTCCAGCCATCCAGACTTTCATACAGCATCCAGTCAGGTTAACGAAGAGGTAAAGAGCTAATGAACACAGCAAGCAGACATCGGTCCTCATACGACGCTCCCTCAGATGAAGAACAACGTTCTTTAGACGACTCGCGGAGAATATGTCTGATAAATAAAGCTGCTCTGGTAAGAGACAAGGTCTATGGCTGGAGTGGAGGTAAACCTCACCACGTCAAACCCCTGCTCTGAACTCCAACATGCTGCTGTACCTTCATCCACAGCTACTCTGGAATAGTTTTGTTCTCACTGTGATTATTGATTTGTTAATTATTTGGTTGAGTGGTGAATCGATATCACATCGTATCCTGATCAAAGCTGTGATTTAAACCTCTGATTGGTTTTTACTGTATCTGAAACTTTCTCATACAGAAGTCACATGAACACACAAGGTTCTTGAAGCTGATGTCAAACATCTGAAATGTGACAGAACTTGTTTATCTAGAGTATTTTTAGTACTGACGCGCATCTCATCTCAGATTAGTTGTGGAAAGATGCAGCGTGTAAACATTAAAGCTTACAGAAACATGTCTAGGACTGCTTCGCTTCATTTACCGAATCGGCGTTTGGGCGAAATCCTCCGTCTGAAGCCGTTTCTGGCTTCGTGTCTGGTCTCAGAGGGTGGACAGAGCAAATTCTGGAGGATTTCCACTTGAACTGTGACTGGAGTCTCAGACTAACAGCTCAGGGGAACTCCTTTGAAAAAGAAGATTTCTATTTAAGTCCTACAAATTCCGTGAAGGCAGCGGAAACTTTGGAGACTGGAAGCTCCAATCACTTCAATTACTGAACAAGCAACATGGAAAAACCCTTGCTCAAAGGCATCATGGTCACCAAGAAGGAAATGATGAAGACTCAGCTGTACAGCTCTGCTCATGATCTCCATCTCTGGGAGAGGACGGGATAAAGTCCACACCATGTCCGAGAGGAACATCTGGAATATTTCCAGGTTAAATAGCCTTCCTCAGAAATGATTTAAGAGGAAAAGATCTTAGAATCTCAGCGCACTCTAGGACTGACACTCCAACACCACTGTGTCACTTTCTTTTCAGCAGGGTGGTGTTACTTCACAGTAAGTCGCTCCATCTTCATCTCCACCCTCAGCTTCAGGCTGCATTGAAGCTCCTCATTACTGGGAACGAGGGCTGCTCCATTTCGGGCAAAGAAATCATAACGATTAATTTGGTCAGTACTGTTACGATTACTCATTGTACAGAGGCAGGACGTTCACCGGAGAAGTAACCCAAGCCGGGACCGGCTTTGTAGGCCACATAAGCATCTACGTAGGGATTATTACTATCTGACTGTAGGCCAGGACAGCAGCAGCTCTCAGTCTGGGTGTGGAGCAGATGAACGTCTGCAGCATAACGCCCCCACCCCAAGACCTCATATTCATTACTAAACTGACTTATCAAAAGTAAATGAAGACATGATCTCCACAACCTTTACCAATGTAACAGAGATTCAGAACAAGGTGAAGTAGTCTCAGAGTAATGTTTAGATGATGTGTTAGAAGTAAGGAGTGTTTACTATCTGACTGAAAATGAGCTGCAGACACTAAACTCACAACATTTACTAATGACCATGTTCTGATTCTACCCTCCAAAGTAAATAATGCAGGGACCAGCAGGGACAGCTGGAAACCAAAATCAAAATGTGATATATTGCACAGCCCAAGTGGGAACTCAGCAAATTCCCATCACAGCTCACTGAAGCAGGAAACGGGTACGTACTGTAGACAAAGACTGATACTGTGGGGATCAGATCGTCCTGCTACAGAAGCTTGAACATGTTATTGGGATTAAAAGGAACCACATCAGGCTGGTTTAAGTCATATTTATCTGAAAATTTCTCCCTCACACAGCAGAGTAAGTTATGGAGTTCCTCAGGGTTCTGTGCTTGGGCCGATACTTTTCACCTTGTACTGTATTAGACACCATGGCATGAATGTTCACTTCTATGCAGATGATACTCATATTTTCCTCTATGACGTTGATGAAACCAAGCAGTTGGTCAGATTACAAAGATGTCTTATAAATACCTGGATCACTGGATGAATTTCTTCTTTCTTATCTCAGACAGACTGAGGCTGTTGACCGTAGACACTGTCTAGCTATGTAATTACTCTGGATGGTATTAACTTAACAACCTTTGAGTTATTCTGGACCAGGATGCGGCCCACACAGAGGGTTGCGTTCAATCTGAGGCTGTCAGCCAAAACGCTGGTTATCCTGTCCACATATAAACAGCCGAGCCGGATTATCCAAAAATAAGTTGTTGTCCGAACCCCAAAACTGTGTTTGTATGAAAGGCATAAACATACAGACAACTCTGTTGAAATGTGTATACATGTGTGGACAGGGCCTAGGTCATGAAGGACAAAGTAGTCTTTAAATGCTACATTTTAAATAGAAAGCCTATTTAGGCCCCTAACATTAAAACTTTCTAATACACCACAAAAAGTTTACACAGGCGGACATGCTGCAGTCTCTTGGATTTAGTTGCACCGCAGCATGTTTGGACAACAGCTGAGAAGTCAAACCGAAGGACACCTGACAGCATAATGATGGAAGCGGTGATGCAGGATGTTGGGTAATGCTGTTATTGCAGAGCATGGTGCACAAACACTCCCAGAGCTAGAATAAATCAAGCATCCAGGGCGATAAAGCAGAGGAATTCCTGTGGGAGGAAGACAGAGGTGGGAATATGGTCAGGAATCTTTCGGTCTCACCAGCTCCCACACTGATGGTGAACGTCAGCAGGTGGTACAGAAAACTGCAGAGCTGATAAAACTCCCAACCTGCACAGAAAATTCCCCAAATTCTCCAAAGAGACCTTTCTAAAGGCTGTAACCCAGTGGTTCCTACTTTTTTTTCTGTGCCCCCCCCCCATCTACAACAATAATGTCAAGCTCAAATTTCTAATTTCTGAAATAATCAACAGGTTTTTCTTTGTGTTCAGGGTGAAAAGTCCCCAAGTGGTGTAACTTGATTGGCTTCTGTCAGATGCTGATATTTGTGGTCACCCTTTATTACCCACTATTGCCCATTACCATTACTTGACCAGTATCTGGTCAAGACTAAGGCAAGATATGCCTCTAACTGTAGTTAAAATCTCTGTTGTTGATCATCATCATCGTTTGGCCATTGGAACTTTCACAAATTTGTCCGTGCTTTGATAGCAGTGCAAAGACTAAATTTTATTTTGCTTTGCTGTCATAACTCTGGCTTAATATACAAATTTATGGATTGATTGATTGATTAAACTTTATTAATCCTAAAGGAAATTCATTGTGGCCAACTGCTTCAGACATATATTAAAACCATTCGTCCTAAAATTAAAACAAAATAAATAAAAGCAATAAAATACTCAATTAAAAAAATGTTTTAAAAAAATTATCAAAACTTTATAATACAGGTCTAAGTTCAAAAGTGCTAGTGCCGTCGTTCTGTGGGGCAGCAGTCGGCTGCTGGACCTGCTCTAAGTTTGGACAGTGTTTTCTGCTCGGCCACAGTTTCTACAGGAGCCAGCTTCAGCCCCACCATAGAATCTAACTGAAAATATTTACATATTCACACTTTTTCCTCATTTCCAGTTCTTCCTGCTACTATTTACCTGCTATCCTCACTAAACCAACTCCAGCTCAGCTGC
>JBAGKP010000024.1:24625725-24637950 GCA_037177255.1 Melanotaenia maccullochi | reverse complement strand
TCCGATTAGTCGACTAATCGAAAAAATAATCGATGACTAATCGATTATCAAAATAGTCGTTTGTGGCAGCCCTAATGTAGAACGGTCACTTAAAATCCACCCAAAGATAAATCTGTTCCTGCAAAATCAGAATAAAAACTGTGTTGGAGCCAGTCCAGTCTGGCAACACTGGTTATTTACCAGTTGTTACCAGGCAGCTACAGTTGATTTTTGTTTAACTAACATTTTTTATCTGACTAAAAGCAGCTGTGATTTCATCTGTACAATGACAATAAACGTTCCTCATTCTCATCCAGGATTTATAAAAGTCATCAAAAAGAAGTGATGAAGAAATGTAAATATAAGGAAAACCCATTTAATTAGCATTAATTAACTACTTGTTTCTGTACTGTTAGGTAGCTAGCACAACAGCAGCACTTGTAATGTCAATGTTAAAAGTAAAAAAAGGGCCTACTTGGTTCACCAAGAGCAGCCCGAATCATTAATGTGGAGAAGCTTAGCTTACATAAAACTTTATGTAGCAAACATTTTATTATGCTGACAAAATGAGAAATTAGGACGTGTTTAACTGAGGACAAAAAGACCTTTAACAGTCTCTTATGGCATGTGCATTTTCCCACATATTTACGTCTGTGAGTAAACAGGCGTCTCTATCAGTTTGATCATGCTGCCGACTAATTTGAGCTGAAAGCCAGCTGAGCACAAAGCTGGAGGATAGAGGCCCAGATATAGCAAACTATCAATGCACTCAGACTCTGAAAGGGGGATACACTTCAAAGATACTTTACTAATTAACTGCAACAGTAGTCATTATAATCCCTGCCAAATATCCTGATTAAATCCTGATGGATCTGCAGGCTTTCTCTGGACAGATTAGCTACGCATTCAAAGAGCGCTGCAGGGAAAAAGAGAATAAAACCGTCTTTGCATCAGTTCCAAAAAAGGTTCAGGTGTTCATGCAGGATAAGAATAAAGGCTGGAAAGGGAGCTTGGATGGTGAAGAGGGTGTTTTTATTTTTATTTGATCTATTCATCTTGAGAAGGGAACATATTGCACCTTAATGAACTTAAGTAAAATGAAAACTAGCTGTGCAGAGCTAACATTAGACACTAATTTACATCTTGTTGCTCCTTTGCAGGTCTGTGCAACACGACATGCAAAACAGGAGAAACAAACAACAAACAACTGCTGGGGCACGTCAGCTTGGTTTACCTGTAAAAGCTGTAGGAAATTCTCTGGTGTGTTTCTGTACGGGTGCAGCAGGTGGTTGTCTGGTGTTTCTGTTTGGATCGGGGGGGTTGGTGCCTTCTATCTTCTTTTCTTTTCTGTTCACTATTCTCCTTTTTTTCTGCCCCCTGTAGTCAGGTCTAGCAATATTATGTAAATTCCATAATTCTAAATAAATAAATAAATAAAAATTTAAATGAAAGAAAAATTGGATTACCAAGAGGAGCCTTATACCCATAAAGCTCCTCTTGGCAAAGCAAATTAGTTTGGCACAACACAGCAGCCAGACCATCATTCTGCTGCTAAAAGGTAAATAAATAAATAAAAAGTTGCACGATTTAAGGCGAAAAAGTGAAAGTGCAAATTTCATGTGCATGAGGTTGGAGTGTTTTGTATCTGTGCGCATGTTTGTTTAAGACAGCAGAGGAGCCCAGTCAGATGACGCCAACAGCACTTTATGGTATTTGTTTTGGATAGCAGCCTTTGTAAAGACTCGTCAGATGGAAAACTGCTCCCCGGGACTCTCAGGAGTCCCTATGTTGGAACATACACACCATACAAGAACCTGCACCATATGGAAGATCCATGACATTAAGGGTATACAAAGCGAAGAAGTCTCATCAAAGTCTCCAGTGTTTTATATTGAAAACAGCTCAAAGCTTCTCAGTACACCCGAACGAAAACTCAGCTGATGAAAATAATGTCTAACAAGCTGTTCTACGTGTTTCGTGCTCTGCGTCTTCCTGTAGTTTCCACCCAGACAGCAGGTCTGGTCATTCAGCCGCTGCTGCCACAGCAGCGGCATCTACGAGAGAACAATCCTCCTCCACAGACTTCCTGTCATTAATGCATCTGAAGATGTTATGCAAGCACATAAAAGCTAAAATACATCGAATATGCCCCCAGATATTTACACTCAACAGTGAATTTATGTGTAAAAACTACATAACCTAAAAATAACAGCTTCTAAAAAAATGGCTGCTGCTGCTTTGTGTTTGGTGGTTTCCTGCAACCGCAGTCTGCACAGCAGGGGCTGAGAATAAAGTTCATCAGAAATGAACCAAACGTCCTGACACCAGGCCAAGAATCACCCAGTCAAAGGAAAATGAACTTTCTAGACAACTACCAGTCACTAATCTTTTAACTCCACTCTTAATAAAACTTATTTTAGTTGAACAAACTGTCCTCGCTGTAGATTGCAAAGCCAATTTCTGCCCTTCTGTCAAATAAATCAAAGACTTGGGTCATTTCAACCGCTGAGGAAGAACTTGTCCTATAATGTAGAGATTTAGCAGTTTCTGTGTCAGTCCCAGGAAAAAGCAGGTTTGACAGTTCAGCTTAATAAATCACCTCAAACGTTAATCAGTAATGAAAAAAGACAAGATAAGCTGCTGATCAACTCATAAACTGGTTGGGATGACAGACCAGTCACTTTTTAGATGTCACAGATACGCTGCCTGGCCAAAAAAAGAGCGGCCACCCTGATTTAACTAAGCAAACAGGTAGGAGCCTCCTTTGGATAATTACTGAATGGATGACTGTCTTTTGAGCTGGTTTTAGAACTGTTCACTCAGGACTATGTACGATAGTAAGAACATTTCCACATGAACAAAGTGAAAGGAAGGATTGGTGATAAACCGCTCTGCAGCCATTACAAAACCACTTATCAGTGAGTATAATAATAAAAAGAGGCTTAAATTTTCTAGGAATCATAAAGACTGGACTCTGGAGCCATGGAAGAAGGTCATGTGGTCTGATGAGTCCAGATCTACCCTGGTCCAGAGTGATGGAGCATCAGGGTAAGAAGAGAGGAGGATGAAGGGATGCAGCCATCATGTCTAGTGTTACTGTAAAAGCCTGTGGAGACAGTCTATGATCTGGGTTGCTGCAGTTGGTCAGGTCTGGGTTCAGGTCTAGGTTCAGGTCTGGGTTCAGCAACATTATGTGTCCAAAAAATGAGGTCAGCTGATTCCTGAATATACTGAATGAGGAGGTTTTTCCATCATCCCTGATGGCACGGACATATTCCAAGATAATGTGAAAGAGTGGTTCAGGGAACAGGAGACATTATTTTCACACATGGATTGGCCACCAGAGTCCAGACCTGAACCCCATTGAGAATCTTTGGGATGTGCTGGAGAAGGCTTTGTGCAGTGGTCAGACTCTCCATCATCAGACAAGATCTTGGTGAAAAATTAATGCAACACTGGATGGAAATAAATCTTGTAGAAGCTTCTAGAAACAATGACCCAGAGAATGCTGTCGTAACCAGAGACAAAGACTTAAACATTAGTGTGACCTTTGTTTTTGTTTTCAAACAGATAGAAGAAAGACTAAAATCAACTGATGGAAGGTGATGACAGAAGTGATGGAGCCTGGGGTGCCAGAGATCTAGTGGAGTTTTAAGGGTTAATGCCAGAAGACTCAAATATCACAGAGTCCAATTCTGCTTTAACAGATGTCTCCAGATTCTCTGAATCTTTTGATGAAGTGGATTTAATTTGTTTTATCCAGTTTTTATTCACGTTTATTTTAATTTATGTTTACTTCTGCCTTTAGAACATGTTTACTTACAAGTTGTGTTTGTGTGTTGTGTTTTATGCTCTTTGTGAAGCACCTGTGTGAAAGTTGCTTCATAAATAAAGTTGTTTTGATTTATTTTGACTGTTCTTATTGCAGATTGCTATTTATTTGCTCGTCTTTAATCCTGAGATACTCTGCTTCTCTAAGGTGCTCTTTTTATGCTCAGTCATGTTCCTGCCTTGTTGCTAATTAACCCGCCTGGTGGCAACATGTTCCTCCAGCTGTTTCTCTGTAGTACTGCTTACTTTTCCGGCCTTTTGTTCTCTGCTGTTCCAACGTTTCAGATGCGTTGTTAAATTAAGATAAGCTCAAATTTTTCAATGAAAGAGTGAAAAAGCTCATTTTCAACATCTGATCTGAATAAAAAAGATTCATGAGACTTGCAGGTCACTGTGTCCTGCTTTCATTTCTGTTTTTAACCTTCGTGGAAGTGGAGTCTAACATTTCATCATCTGAACCAGAGTAGATTTCATCGAGTGTATTTGTGGGCGTCGCTGGTAGGAGGAAATTAAAGCTGTGGAGCTTTAACAAATTCAGCACTTTTTCACCTTGTAAAACTGATTTATTAACCCAGTTTCCGCTGGTGGCAGCTTCAGGTTAGACACAGTTCCACTTTGTTGAGCAGCATCTCCGTCATGCAGCTTTATGGCAACCCTGACTCATGAATTAAAAGTCAGATTAATTGTTCTTTCTTAGGGTTATGCAAGTGAAGTGATAAGAGAGATTGTGAAACGCTGGAAAAAAAGATGAGATATGCTGAAGAGGATCAAAGTTCCTCTGCAACTACAGAACTTTGAGTCTTAGAGGAATGAAGGAGTAGAATTATTAAATGGATCTCTCGCAGCTGAAACAGCTCAAATCCAAACTAAAGCAAAACAAAGCCTCACTTTTAGTCCATATCTGTTAATATCAAGGATAATTTAGCATGTTGATTACCTATCAAGGTAAACAGTAGTATGGATATTCAGCTCCAGCCTGGACGGTTTATTAAATGTCAAAGTTTCCTTCGTAATGATCCTTTTATCCATGAAGACTAAAAACATCCTGAAAATATATTTTTAAAAGTTAGCTGCTGTGATGATTATGTGATGATTTACTCATTATTGATAAATGTCGTAAAATAAAAGGACTGAAACACAAACTCAGTGTGAAAAAAAACACCGTTAACTTAAGATTCAGACGATAATCCAGTGAAATACGTCGTCGTTGCAGTAAGATGATTACACCCAAAAATAAAAAAATAGCTTGGCTTTAGAGAATAAAAATATATTAAAACACGTTGTAAAACACTCATTTCAAGTCCATTATTAAGTAAAAAAACTTTGTCAACGCTTCTTTCAGTTCGTTTCTCCCTTTGAGAAAAAAGATCATTCATTAATAACATTAACAGATTTTTGTGTTTAAATAAAACATTTACACCAAATTAAATCATTAATAATGGATTTGATGTGTAAAGTGCTTTTCAAGGCATTTTACACTGAACCCATTATTAATCCACTGGTGGTGAGATGCATGTCGTCTAAAAATATGTTTTCTTCGTATTTCAGGGAATCCTCTCCAGTGTAATTATCCTGCTGCACTGGCAGATTATTTCTCCAGATTATAGTCTGATTATTCTTAAGCTGAGTGTTTCCCCGTATATCTCATTTTTGCTGTGTTTGTGAATTGGTACTAGGAGGTCTTGAAAGAGGTTTTTCAGCTAAAACTGGTTGTGAAAGACAAAATATGACCTCAAACTGTGTCTCTGTAAGAGGATTTAACCTAATATGTGCATAAAACAATCAGGATTGAGTAACATGATAATTAATCTCACACATTCTGCTCTTGTCTAGTACACCACTTTCTAAACAAGATAACATTTTTTATAATGAATAAAAAGTTTTAAATATGGTTTAACTGCCTTTTTTTAAAGTGTAATGGATAATATAAAGTGGCCACCCAGATTTAACTCAGCAAACAGGTGGGAGCCTCGTATGTGATAATTCCTGCTTGGTGGACTATCTTCCAGCTGCAGCAAGTCATTTAACACCACTGATCAGCGAGCAGCTTCTCATTTTTCAAACAACCATGCGGAAAGACGTGTCTGTTTAAGAAAAGTCAGATTATTGGCATCAAGCAGAGAAAACGTCTAAGGGGAAGCAGAATGTACTAAAACTGGGTTAAACTGTCCAACGTATCATTAACATCTGGAAGGATGGTGGGAAACCGTCATCTTCCAGGAAGAAATGTGGTCAGAAAAACATCCTGAATGATGGTGATCTGGGATCAGTCAACCAGATGGAAGAAAAACAGCAGTAGAACTCAGGACCATGTTTAATAGTGAAAGTTAGAACATTTCCACATGAACAGTGTGAAGGAACTCAAGGGACTGAACAGCTGTGGAGCCAGAAGAAAACCACTAACCAGTGAGGCTAACCTCACTGGTTAGAACCAAGCTGCTGCAGAGCTTGATTCTGGGAACTTGGAGGGTGTTTGTGGCTGTAGAACAGAGGGTGCGTGAGGAGGTGTAAGGGGTGAGGAGTTCCTGTAGGTAAGGAGGGGCATGTCAAAGACAAAGGCTGGGACGAGCTTGGACATTGTGAAACTCTATTGAATCATTCTAATGCGCTCCAATGGCTGCCTGTCCATTTTAGAGCTCAGTTTATCCGAGCTCCTTTCCCCTTACGCACCTTGAAGCTCTCTAAGATCAGCTGATCCACTGCTCCTGATGGTGCTGAGAACAAAGGCTAAGGTCATGTGGTCTGATTAGTCCAGATCTAACTTGGTTCAGAGTGATGGCGCATTAGAGGGTGAAGGGATGCAGCTATCATGTCTAGTGCTACTGTACAAGTCTGTGGGGGCCGTCTATGATCTGGGTTGCTGCAGGTGGTCAGGTCTAGGTTCAGGTCTGGGTTCAGCAACATTATGTGAGCAGAGAATGAGGTCAGCTGATTCCTGAATATACTGAAAGAGTAGGTTGTTCCATCTTCCCTGATGGCTCAGTGCGGGATTCATGGGGCTCGGACTGTGACAGAATGGTTCAGGGAACAGGAGACATCATTTTCACACATGGATTGGCCACCAGAGTCCAGACCTGAACCCCACTGAGAACCTTTGGTATGTGCTGAAGTTGTCGGACTCTCCCACCATCAATACAAGATCATGGTGAAAAATTAATGCAACACTGGATGGAAATAGATCTTGTAACACTGCAGAAGCTTCTAGAAACGACGACACAGTGAATGCTGATGGAATCAGTTTTTAGGCGATCCACCTAAATATTAGTGTGACTGTTTTTTTTTTTGTTTTTGCTAGTCAGTGTAGGATTTCTTCCAATGTCTTTACTTTGTAAACTTTGTGTTTATGAATCACCATGAAATATTACTTCCAAACTCAATTTATTAATTTATTTTCATGTTGTCTTGAGTTTGCTTTGGTATTTTGGATCAGAAACTCCTTGATACTCTGATCCTCTGTGTGATATTTTCACAAACTGCTGTTGAATCCTCACACCAGCCCTCTGTGACCAACACTCCCAGCTTTATTACAGTGTGTGTTAAGTCTGGCTGTATGTATTTCAGGGTCATCATGGCCTCCTTGTTGAGGAGGAGAGAGCCGTGAGAGCCGTCTTTTTTTCTTTCAGGCCCAGAAGCTTTTCTCCACAGGCAAACACTGTGGACAAAGCTCCTTTCTGCTGCTGGGGATCTCCATGGTGACGGACCTCGGTGTGGTAGAGGAGTCAGCTGCTGGAGGCCGGGATGGGTACCAAAATATGGCGAACATGTCTTTTTTCTTTCTTTGTTTGGAGGATTTTGTAAAGAAAAAAAAAGAGAAACGTTTAGCGATGAGCTCTGGACTGCAACACAGCGTCTAATCATATGCAGTCACGTGAAAGGAACTATTGTTTCCTGGTTTCTCGTCATTGCTGGCCAGCCCACTCAACCGCATCCCACTGGGGGGCTGGTATCAGAGGGCAGTATCATGCCATCACTCGGCCTCTGCCAAGTTTTCCATCAGGCAGGAATGTGGCAGGAAGGTCTGCAGCATCCGTCCAGCCAACTCACTGAAGGTGAGGGTATAAATGACGGGGGTACGGGCCACCCGCGTCGACAAGAACAGGACGTTTCCTGTTTCTACCTGCGCAAGCAACAGGTGCAAACTGCACGTGGACACAATAAAGTTTTGTTACATATCAAATACACACTTTCCTCTGCAAATACTTCCTAATCACCTAATTCTCATGCAAAGAATCCGAGAGCACAGAAAATGATAGGGAACCTCCGGAGGTGCTGGATGTGGATCGAGACATGTCGCTACCGTCCCCTCTCAGTCCAGCAACCATGCCTCAAACACAGTCAATGATAACTTTGTTGTGGGAGTGGGGTTTGCCACTCTTGGCCTGGTGGAACATAAGCTTCAAGTGGATGAAATCATGGACTAGCCAATCAGAATTATCTCTAAATAATACTGTCTGGATTCAACAGAGCAAACAATACATCAGACACCGAATGGAGAAAAGAGGCAGGCGTCTCCTGATGGTTGTTGTCTTGGTGGATTCAGCTCAGAGAGCTCCATGCAGGTAAACATCCACAACGAGGCTGTGATGCAGTTCTGTTACACAAGCTTTAAATCAGAGGCCAGACTTTGCTCTGGCTAAAGCAGTTACGCAGCCTACAAATCCACAGCCATGTTGTTTACCCTTTCAAAGATTAACCCCATAAAATATTTTAATGTCAGACCACAGAAGACGCAGCATTATGGAGAACCACGGAAAGCTTTGTGTTGAAGGTCTCTAACCGCTTGTAAATCTAAGAAAGCACTTTATTTATAATGGTTTTAGAGGCTTTGGGTGTGTGCAGCTAAATCTACGCTATTATCTCAGCTCACTTCTCCCAAACAGCTTTCAGATAATAGAAGACACCGGATGCTGATTATGACTGACGTGCTCCAAGTGTGACAAGAAGTCTCGTCCAACAAGCCAAACCTGACGAGGAATCCCAGACAGGAAGCAGAGCTGCTGACAAATATTAACATGACATAGAGTGTGTTAACAGGAGAGATTAGAGGCCTGGCACGTTTCACCGAGCCAGCGCACCGCAGTCTGTCCGCCGCTAGAAACACCGACTTAACAGAGGATCTACTTCCACATAACCTTTGCGTCAGGCCAGGTTTGGATCCCATAAGAAGCTGCTGCTTGGCAGCTGAAGAATGTGACTAGTTTATAATGTTGGTGTGGACAAAAAAGAAAACACAGTGGTTCACACCACATGCCTTACCCCTGGTCAACAGGTAACAGCTAGAAAGTTTTTAACACATTTATAACTCTAAATAACTTTCTAAAACAGACATTTTCAGTGTCTGCGTGGACAAACAGGCCGAAATGTTTAGCAAAGGGTACATTTTCATATATGTGGACCAGGTCCGTGTCCGTCTCTGGATCCAATCGGTTTTTGTTTTTCCTGTCTTGAATATTTCTAGATTCGTCAATGTAATTTAAAAACCGAAATAAAACCCATCAAGAACAGCTTGTTGGATGTTATTTTTCAGACATTTAGGTTGACTTAATTATTTTTCCCCTAAAAGAATGTTTCAGTAAATAAACTTCTATATTAAACAATGCAGGTGAGCTTACATCACTGCTACCTCAGCTGAGTGTGTTTTGATTGGAGATTAAAGCTCCTAATTATGTTCACAGGGCAAAACGCTGCCGACTGACCATCTTAACCTGACAATTCTACCATCCAGACACAAGCTGACTTAATAAATACAAATGTTTATTTCATTTTTATTAATTTCAAAATAGTATAAAATGATTTCAAATAGCTTAAAAATAAATATATGATTTAATTAAATTTAATAATATAATAAAATAACTTGGGAAATATAATTTAATTAAATTAATTTAATATAACATTTTATTATATCATAAAATATCATTTTAAAATAATTTAAAAAATACCATCATGCATTATAATACAAGAAAACAAAGTAAAATTAACTTAATTTAATTTAGAAAAA
Organism: Melanotaenia maccullochi; assembly: GCA_037177255.1. Taxonomy (NCBI): domain Eukaryota; kingdom Metazoa; phylum Chordata; class Actinopteri; order Atheriniformes; family Melanotaeniidae; genus Melanotaenia; species Melanotaenia maccullochi. Next base: position 24,628,142 of record JBAGKP010000024.1, on the reverse strand, counting down.
TTTTAAATATTTAATGAAATACATATTATTAAACTTAATTAAAAATATAACGTAACTAAATTTATTTTAAGAATTAAAAATAAATCTTTCAAATAACTTTTATTTTATAATATAATATAATATAATATAATATAATATAATATAATAATGCTGGTACCTTGGTGCTGGAGCTGATACTCGACCTCCCCGACCTCTCGGAGGAGGCGTCTCCGTTCTCTCGCGGGACAGGAGTTGACTCCCTCGGGGTGCCGTTGCTGCTGTGGTCCCCGCGGTCTGAGTCGCTGTCCCCGCCGGGAACGGGAATCCCCTGCGTGACGAACTCTTTTCGGCACTGCAGGTTGTGTTTCTTCAGAAGCTCCCCCGTCTCGGCGTCCACCACGATAAGCTCCAAAGCCCCGGTGGTCGCGCGTATTCTGCCCACTACCTGCTGATGGCTCTCCGCCTCCACATTCTCCCCGTTCACGAACATCAGTCGGTCTCCCGCGAGCAGCCCGGCCACGGAGGCGGGAGTGTCGGGCTCCACGAGCCTGATAAACTGCCCGGTCTTGCCCTTGTCTCCGTGCAGGTGGAACCCGTAGCCGCCGGTTCCCTTCTCCAGCACACACAGCCTGGGTCGAAGGTGGGACATCTTGTCGCTTGACTGACCGAAGACAACTTTTCAGCCCACTTTCCGGACAACCTGGGAGCCTCTCACAGCGCGACCATGCAGGGAAGAGACACCTGTTGAGTGCGGACTTCGCTCGAGCTCCACTTCCTCCCTGAAGAGTCTCAGTGAAGTTTCCGCCGCTAACGTCGCGCTTTCACCCCCACGGCCTGCCTCTCGATCCTCCCCCAGCGCTCTGTTGCAATCATCTCACCTCCAATCCGACACCGTCCGGTCTGTAGTGGAGGTACTGTTGTCAAGGTAACGTCAAGAGATGAGAGCGCGAGTTCCGGTTTTCCGCTTTACCCTTTCAGTAAAGTCTGTCCTTATCTAACTTAGTTAAAAAATTATATATATATATATATATACTGTTGGAAATTTTGTTTATTAGCTTTGAAATAAAACCACATTTTTAAAGAAAATGCATTTGCGACAGCGGTGGACAGACTATAGAGACTTATTCATTTGATTTTAATGTTTTGATTGACTTTATTCTCTGTGCTTTTATTCTCTGTGCTTTTATTCTTCCGTACAACACTTTGGTCCACTGTTAGTGTTTTAAAGTGCTTTTTAAATAAAGTTGGATTGGATTAATAATCTAGTTACTCAGTACTAAAAAAAAACTACATTTAGAAATGTTTGTTTGTTGTGTTCTTTTTAATGTATTTATTTTAAGATTTTTTTTCATTTAAGCCTAAATAGTGCCTTTGTTGAAGGGATGAAGATGTAGTAAATAAAGTTTAGCTGATTGTCTTTTGGCTTTATTGACATATAAAGGATTTCCCCAAACTGCACTGATGACTTAAAAAGACACATGAAAAGGGAAATAAACAGAGAAGTAAACAAGCAAATAAAAAAAAACATATTTAATACGATTTATTGAGTATGTTTCATACAAAACCTTATTCATATAAAAAAGTAGGTAAATGGGTTTTAATAAGATCTGTTAACAGATTAAGTATTAATTATATTGAGAATAATTTATCAAAGGGAGGTTGATGATGACTGATTCGTGTAAAAACAACTGACTGCTGAAAAGACAAACTTCCATCAGAAAACTCTGAAGTTTACTTTGAAGGGTCAACAGGAAGTCGTGTTGTTTCATTTCCGTGGACTTCGTGACTGCATGTTAACCGCATGTTTAACGGCTGAAAAACAAATCTGAGGCATCTGCAGCTCAGCTAAAAATAATTTATTTTTATGAAGCACACAATACATCAAACACAACTTTTGGCTCCATGGTCAAAACAACAAGCAACAGCTTGATAGACGCAACTCAACATCTACTGGCCACAACCTGAAACACTGAAGATGAACCACATCAGACCTGAACTGTGAAACTGGACCAGAGCGTTTGCACAATCATCAGGATGAAAGCTGGCAAAGAGCTTTGCATATCATTGTAAAGAAGAAAAACAAAGGCGTAAACTTGCTTGTGACGGTCAGAGCTGCTGTGTTTCCAAAGCTGCACTAATCCATACTTCAAAGGTAATTAATTAATGAAATGAACATCACAAACAGTTCAGCATCTATCAGCACATTGTTTTTGCTTTTCTGTTGTTACAATTAAAAACATCAATTAATGCAGCTTTAATGTTCTGATCTGGGCTTTTATACTCAACAGCCACTTTATCAGGTCCACCTTCTAGTACCAGGTACTTTTTCCTTAAGAGCTGCTTTAATCCTGGTGTGATAGGTGGAGCAGGTGGAGGAAACCTTCCTCAGAGGTTTTCTCCATGTTGACATGACAGCATCACACAGTTGCTGCAGGTTT
>JBAGKP010000024.1:24592972-24604494 GCA_037177255.1 Melanotaenia maccullochi | reverse complement strand
GCCCCATAAAAAACAGAGCCCCCCCCCCCCCCCCCCCCCCCCAGTGTTCTTGAAATGTCAAGATGCCTTAATTTAAAAGAAAATCATTAAAAAACAGGCAGATAAAGAATTGCTGAAATAAAATTGGTAATACACACAGGAACTCCATTTTTATACCATTTAATCATGGTTGTTCTATTCTACAGTCATTTAGCAGACGCTTTTCTCCAAAGCAACTCAAGCTGCGTGCGGTCGGTTAGCGTAGCTGACGCTGGTGAGTTTGCTCTCACACTCCAGCATAGGGGGAACGCCTCGTTATGGTGACGTGTTGCAGTTTCTCCTCCTAACCTGAAGGTGGCAGCAGGGGTGGTATCGGCCAATAAACTCACCAGGTCGGAGATCTTTTGATGGTTCACTTCAGTTCCGGTATTTTAAAACAACAATGCATGGTTCAGTGTCTTTATTAGGATAAAAACGAAGAAATAATTTGATCAGCCTCTCATCAACTTGATCCATCGGATGCTGTTTTTAAAAAGAAGAAGATCCAGAAATCTGGAATTTCGTAATCCCAAATTGACCAATCATAAGGGAGTAGTTCTGCATAGCAGGGGTGCATGTCAGGTCTGGAAGAGGTGTGCGTCGGGCCTCCGTGGAGCTATGCAGCACCTATGGCCATGAAACAGACGCCACACGAGTAAATCCAGGTTTACATCTGAGAGTAGGAACAACACAAGCAAGAAATCAAACAGGAGAGGACGTTATGGACACAGGTGCTGTGGTGTAGTGCTAGAGGTGGTGCATTTTGCTTTTCTCTCTCCTTTCCTTCCTATAGTCCTTTCATCACGATTTCCTCACTCAGCAGAGGAAAAGAGTCTAGCTACTGATGTAGCGCCACATTGTGGTGGGAGCACTAAGCGTCTAGGTTGTGAAGCGAATAGTTCAATCGTTTCCTTTCCTATTATAATTCGGTGCATGCAGTTTTTTGTGCAGCAGAGTTCTGTAGATTAGTTGAGGTTCACTAACTTTAGAAGTCAAGGACAAGTTAGCTGCAGTTATTAACTATTCTGTAATGGAAGATTGCCTTTTTACACACTTTTGTACCTTTGTTTCAAGTTTTAAAGTCAAAACTAATTAGTATTAGTATTTGTTTCAGTACTAAACATCTTAAATATGTGGTCTTTTATACTACGTGCATACATCACGCTGCATATTGAAAAGTGCAAATTAAAATCTGCTTGGAGTCCCATAAAGACTCAGGTCGGCCCTGCTGTCAATCCATGTCAAAGTCATCTCGAGGGACTTTACAGACACAGTCCAGTAATTCCCTGGAATAACAGGAAACATGCTACAGGCTGTTCTTTGTTTATCCTCCATGAGGAGAAAACGTTGGTTTGTTATTGATAAGGACCAATGTATTGGGAATAGAGATAAAATAAATAAAGTAAATATATGTGTTGTGACTACATCACTTCTATTTCTATTATTTATTTATTTTTTTTACACATGCACAGATGTAAAGGCTTAAAGTTTATTTGTAAAAGCGCTTTACATAAAACATTAAAAGCTTTACAGCTTGTAAACAGGCTCACTGTGATTGACCAGGCGGTGAAATAACAAACAGAAATGGGTCCAGTTAAAATTAAGTTATTGTAATCGTCCCTTTCTTTGTAGACTGTTGGCCTCATAGTATAATTGCCTAAATCATTTTAACAATGATGCATAGTCAGTAATATTCAGAGAGTACCGTTAGATATCACAATTTAACCAAAATATGACTTCGGCCATTATGATATACAGCTTACGATATGTAGGGACTGACTCGTGGCTGGAGAAGTTGGCCTGATGTTGCCCCATGCGTGGCTTGTTCATATTTCACACCTTCAACCTTTATTTCATTCATTTTGTCGGCTGTTGCAAATGGAGCCAGAAATCCACACTGAGCAGCAGAAAGCTGAGTAACAAACAGCTCATGCGTAGGAGGTCTGATAACCAGGAGCAAAACGGCTAAACTGTAGAGGCGGTGCTCCAACGTGCACATATGGAGAGGAAGCTGAAAAACACAACGTCTCTGTGGGCAGTGCACACGTTAACCAGCCATCCATTTTCTCCACTCACTTCATCCTGGTCAGGATGAAGCAGATGAAGTCCTGCAGACCCTAAACTACATTTACTGTAAAGAACAGAAAAGCCCAGTAAAGTCCGGGGTCACATTACTGTGTCTTGTGGTGATTCTAATAACCTGCAGCAGCTCATTCTTTGTGCACTTCCAGAAACGTCCACTAGAGTTTACAAAAGACAGCTTCAAGGTACTTATTTATTTATTTTTACCCCCAGAATGAGGACAGGAAAGTCACCCTCGCTCTTGACACAGTGTTAATGTTTAGCTACCAGGAGGATCTAGTTTCTGCATGATGAAAGAAAAACATGAAACTGTTTCCAGCTCCAGTGGAAAGGCAGGACCTGTCTAAAGCTGCAGATGACGTGCAGAGCAGAACGCTGAAATTAGGACTAGAAGGTGGTTATTAGAGCGCCGCCATGCCTCCAGAGCTGGTGACCATCATCATGGCTTCAGGTGGGTGTTTGACTTCATTTTCTTCTTCAACATGTCCATCTGACACGATTCAGTTATAAACTAGGAGGGATGTTAGGGGACAAGACTCTCATGATGGAAAAATGTAACTGTGTTTTAAGCGTTACCATGGCAACTATAAATCTTTGACGGCTGAATAGTTCCTTGACTTTCTTTGTTTTACTTACTTAAACTCAGAGCCATGTTTACCATATAATGTGGTCTGGACTGGCTCTACTGTATGGGGTCAAAGTAAAAAAGTCTCTGGATGAGAAAGTTAAGTCTCTTACGTCTCTTTAAAAGGGAGAAAATCTTAAACAGCAGTAGAACAATGACTCGGTGGAACAGAAGTCATTAAAACCATCAGCAGGCTGATAAGTGAAGCCCTGCGAGGCTGCATTTATTTTAAAGGCCCCTTCATTTAAAGATCTAAACCTGCTGCTGGGTTGTGTTTTCATACCAAATATAGTGAAATACAAAACAATTAAAGGTACTTTTAAGGTTAAAGGGGTTAATGTTTAACTAGCTTTGGCCTGTTGGTGGTCCGACTTTTACCAAGAAGCAGGAAATTTAAAAAAAAAAAACATAAATAAGACAGATTCTTGAATATAAAAACATCCTGGAACACGTTACATCCCATCTGGTCCAGATGCAGACCTTGTGATGGACTAGCGACCTAGCAGGGTGAATCCTGCCTGATGGCTTCTATAGAAAATTAACACACCCTGTCTGCTGTGAGGAGTATACTGTATGCAGTTTGTTGTTTTTTAATCTTCCTCCTCTTCCTCAGTGTCCTGTGCGGCCTTTTGTTTAGCGATACTGATGCTGGTGGTGCTCCTCTACAGAAAAGATCCTCTCTGCTGCAGATTCAGGTCCTACAGGACACAAGACTATACCGTAAGCACAAGCACCAACTACTGTAACCATGAAGAGACCTGGTCCATCACAAACTCTGTGAGGTCACAAAGAAACACAACATGACCACAGGGATTCAAATCAACCACAAAATGACCTAAAATGACCTAAAATGACCTAAACCTTAAAGGGACGTAAAAAAAAGCCCAACACAACCATAAAAACATTAAAAATGATGAAAGACTCATGAATGAAGACTCAAAACTTTCCCACATCATAACCCATCTCTGTACTTAGTGTCTGAAGTTTTTCACCAACCGTCCTCGCTTTCATTCACACACACACACACACACACACACACACACACACACACACACACACACACACACACACACACACACACACACACACGTTCTACGGGCTGTCATTCCTCCGCTTTCCATTACACACCTCCACATCTTTAGACTTTGGACTTTAGACAGACTTTATTGTCATTTTGTACACACGCCGTTTGTTCAGGCTTCAGCTGACAGTTTACAGACGTGAGGGAGAAAGGTCATGTCACAGCGCAGGTGGTGATAAGGTGCAGAGATTTTAATATTCCTATTTTATATACCACACTGCTAAAGAAGTGTAAATTAAATATTATTAATAAATGGTTGGTAAGAAAGAAAATCAAAAACTCTTTCTGGACATAAAGCAGCACCTTCATCACTCATCATCTTTTTTTATTTTAATACTTTCAATACGTAAATTAACTAAAGGCATTAATGACGTTGATGTATACGAATGCTTGCTGCTTTTCTCTGTTATCACAGCTTTGTTCCATCTTAGAAACAGTAAACATCTCATGCAGCATCTTGAAACATGGAGATGATGGAGATCTGCATCTAAACATGTCATTTTTTCTGCTGCAGCCCTGTTTGCTTTAAGATTCTTTCTTTTGGTGAGCAGAGAAGGTCTTTATCTCACCACAGCAGCCAAATATTGATCGGTGAATCAGCGGTTCCCAAACTATTTTTCTTGAAGACCCCCTCATCTAACTACCAAACAGAAACCATGCTTGGCTTTATGCTTTCATCAGCGAGCTTCCATTCTGGATGAGGCCTCTGATGAAACTAAAGTTAAGGTAACTTAACAAAAAACTGAAGCAGAAGAACTCAGCTTTTCTCTGTGTGGACACGGCCTTAATTTAAATATCATTAGGAACCACAGGTTGGGAACCATTGATATAAATTAATGTCAATCCTGAGTTGTCCAGAAAACTAGAGATGTTGTTCAATAATTACTTAAAACTGGCCAGTACTAGAATAAACCAGTCAGTGATGCATACACACCACATCTGTCACATATAATAATAAATAAAATATAATAATATATATATATTATATTATATATTATATATATAAATTTATAATAAATCTGATCTCCTTCAGTTTGTTTCCTGTATAAGACTTTAAAGATCCAGTGTGTAAGAATTGCTGCCATCTAGTGGTAAAGATGGACATAGCAATTACCTGAAATGCACAGTTGTGAATGTACGGTGGCTGTCAGTGGCCAAAAGTCTTCCAGACATAAACATGCTTTTGTGTTAGTGTCGGCAAACCTGAGACCACCTGAGGTATCTCAGGTGCAGCTGTGAGCATGTCTTTTATAAGGCATTACTTCTCCCAAACGGTGTTCTCAGAGTTGTTTGTCCATTCAGAGACACCGTAGTAAAAATGGTGGCAGCTGCCATGTATGTGGACCCACGGCAAGTAGATATAAATGGTTTGTTCCACGAAAACAAAAACACAAGTTACTATAGTAAAGAGGTTTAATAATATATAAAATCCCTCTATCATTGGCCTTTGACTTTGCTTCATGCTGCAACTTTAAGATAAAAAATCTCTTTTGCATCAGTTTTATGATTTTAAGCTCCTGGACTCTCGCAGTCTTTAAAACTCGAAGCTTGTCTCTATAACATCCAATCCACGCTGCACCTTTAAACTGAATCAATCTATAACTGGAACTAACTTTCCACTCTTCATCTAGCTCGTCCTCCTCGCCGATAATCTGCACTTTCTTTTTCACTATATTTACTCCTCCTCCTCCTTTTCTATATTTATCAGCTCCTCCAAGTAACATCCACTTCTGCACAGCCTTTCCAGCTCTGTCTAGTCAATTCATATGAATCCTTTCTTAGTATCCAGCCTTGCATATGACTCAAAGTACTTTTTCCTCCTCTCTCCTAGTCCAGCTGACCTCCCAGCACTCCTGTCCAACCTTTTCTTTTCCAGTCTCTTCCTCTACATTCTCATTTATCATCCCAGCTTGTTTTCTTTCCTTCAGCACTTCCCAGAAATTTGGTAACACCACCTGGAACTTGTCAACACTCCTCCCTGAATTCTAAAAAACATTCCTCTGTCTTCAGCTCCCACCATTAAACTGTTGTTTCTGCCCTGACTACCTCCCTCCTCTTCTTGATCCGAAGTCCTCCTACAGACGGGCATCCAGTGCTGCCTAGCAACATGATCTCCGGATGTCAGTGTCCTGCCGTGTCTGCCACAATCCTCCACATTTATCCAGACTGGAGACCAGGACTGTTCACTTTAGATGGATGGATTGTTATTGAAGAGTTATATTGCATAACTTTAAGAAATTCTAACTGTTATGATCTCCTTTACCAGGACCCTCTTCCCCACTACCACAGCAGGCATTCTCTGATCGGTATTTCCTATAATGGGCACGATGCCGCCTTTAACCAGAGAGCTGTTGGACCGCAAGTAAGTAGTTTGAAGACTCAGAGCAGACAAGTCATACTGAAATGCATCTTATCATGCTTACAGTCTTGTTTGTGGGTAAATTAGCTTCCGGGAGCGCTGTTCATCATCGGGAAGCCACGTGACTACCACATGGATGGTCCTCCGCCCCGGCTGCCTTCCTATGAGAGCGTACGGAAGAAAGATGGGCAGAGGCCGATCCACAGCATGATTGCTCAACGCTTTGGCCTCAGCGGCTGCCCTGAGGAGGTGATGCATTTCCACAACGTTCTCCCGCTATTTTTACTGCTACTCCCTTAAGATAAACTAAATTAAAACAACTATTTCAACTTACTTACTGTCTAAGAGCAAGATATGTGGAGCTGTGTGGTTAAACCCTACATTAGCATGATGTTGCTAGACTCTGTCCAGGGTTATAATGATGTTCCAGCCAACATGTTTCAGGCTGTTTCTTGTTAAAATCATTTTTTTTCTAGCAACTTCTTTTAACAATTAAGCAGCTGAGCGCAGCTTTAAGGTCTTCATATGCACAAAGGTTTCAGACCTGGTAACCCATCAGACTTTAGAGCCAGTGAATTTCAGTCGATGGTACAAACACTTAAACTCAAACACTAACTGGTCAGTTTATGGCAACAAATAGTTGCTATCTTTGTAGTAATTGTGCCACACGTGATTATAACTGTAATAACAAACCTACAAATGCTTTTCAGTGTTTGTAAGATCAGGGAAAAATGTCCACATGATGTCCAACATACAACATAATGAGTTTTAAAGGTGTGGGTAGATGTCTCTTAACCCCTTAACGCCAGACGCAAGAAATAATGGGCAGAAGGTTAAACTTTTTAGAAGCCTTTATTTGACTCTTTAATTAATTACTCAATAATTAACAAATAAATATCACATGGTATACAACAAGTTGTATTTGTTTTTGCAATAAAATGATCCAATACGTCTCAGACACAATAATATGAAACACAAGGAGTTAGAGATCCAGTTTGCTGGATTTAGTGACATCTAGTGGCAAAGCTGCAGATCGCAGCCACCTAAATATTCCTGCTTTACCTTCGAATTTAAAGGAGAAACAACTGTCGTCGTTTAAAATACAGAAACTCAAACGGTTCGCAGCGGAGCCAGTTTGTGGTTTCTCAGTTCTGAATTTCTACAGAAACATGGAGGTTTAACACGGAACAATGCAAGACAGAATATTAACATGATGCATGACTACTTATTAAATCAATTCCATAAGTATTTTATTTATTTCTGCAAACAGATTGCACTACATGAACATAGTGAAGCTTTAAATCGTTCGAGGTGGTGAAAACTGGCTTTTATGTTAATCTAAGCCGTGCTACAGTTCAGCTGCTAACACAGTCCATGAGTCGACTCAGCAACTTCACAGCATTATCAGTCTCTTCTGTGTCCGTCCATTTTGTAGCAGCTCAGCAGCTCTTTTTTCTTTTGAAAATATGGCTCTTAAAGGATAATTAGATGTATTCTTGTAAAAAAAAAAAAAAAAACAGGTATTCGTTTGTTGTTCAGACAGGGGTATGAAAACAGATAATGACTCTTTCATAAATCTACAGATAATCAATAATATGACGTTAAATATGGTTTACACTTTATTCTACTTTTAAATATGTTTTACTGATTAATTCACACACGTTTGCTACCCATCTCTAGAAATAACATGTTTTGTTTATCCAAAGCGAAATGCATTTATTTACCTTTTGTTTTTATATTTATAAGCTAAATTTATTTTTAAAAACGTGAATAACTCATATTCATTTACCCAACTTTATAAAATCCCTTTAAAGGCTGTAAGCCACTTCTATTTTTATTTTATTTATCTTTATCTAATCAATTTATTTTATTTATTTTCTTTTATTCACTCTTATTTCTATATTTATTCTATTTATTATTTATCTTTATTTTATGAATTATTGTTAATTTATTTCATATTTAATTGTAGTTATTGTCATTGTGTCTTATATATAGAAAAACAGTAATATAATAATAAAAAAAAACACCTTTGAGTTGGTTTTTCAGTCATTATAAATAAATTCCAGTGTTAAGGTGTTAATCACCTCCTTATCAAAAACTTACATATTAACTATTTAAAATGATAAAAAGTGTAATTCCCTAAATGGTTAACGTAGGAAATAACAATTGTTTAGATGAAAATTAGATGAAATTGTTTCAGCCTAGAAACATGAGAAAAAGCCAGATTGTTGATATGTGGTTTCACATTCAGGGTTAAATGGTTGTGATTTGAATGGACTAAAGGTTAAAAAATAAACACTATCATCACTAAACAATGTGAAACTGAGTCTGACTTCATCTTTTTTCCTTTCCAGCCCCCACCAACGTATGAAGAAACCTTTCGCCACTCCCTTGAAATTTTGCCTGCAGATATTCATCAGTCGCTGGACGTTCAGCTGCCAGTCAGCGCTTACGATGACCCCTCTAACCTCACCGAGGACCAACACAACCCCGGTGAAGGGCGCACACCCCCCCAGGGCTCAGCTGCTCCCCTCCACGCCGCTCCCCGCTGCAAGTTTCTGTCTATCTGACTTCTTTGTCAAGCCTTTGCTTGTCGCTGCAGCCAAGCGTCAGGGACGAGGACAGCGCTTGGGGAAGGGAATGGTTGTAGTCTGAGTCAGAGCTGTTGATAAATCTGGGAAGTCTGGAGGTATTCGATGATAATGAAGCTGTGAACTCCTCCAGGCTGCAATGACGTCTCTCTGAATGGTTTATTCAGTTACAGGTAGCGCCGCATGGTGCTTTTCCAAGAATGGAACAAAAATAAATCGTACCAAGTAAATCCAAAACACTCACCGGTAAACAGGCCAAGCTTGCAGACTGTTCTGGGCTGCCAGAGCTTTTTATTCTGTGCATCTGCTGTACAGATTTGTACTTTAAACGTTTACTCCATGAAACACGAAGGGGGAAGTTGGGATTTAAAATTAGTTCATATTTTCCATGAAATGATAAAATGTCTCAGTTTCAGCATCTGAAATGTTGTTAATGTTCTACTGGGAATAAAAGATGGCATGATGTGATGTGTTTAATTCTGTTTTAATTTACACAGAGACAACTTTTTTTCTCAGCACTTTTCTCACTATAATCACATACTTTTCTACAGTAGCATCAGAAACTGAGAACCTGCTTGCAGCACAGTAACATGTATATTCGGTGTGGTTCCTGTGCTGTTGTGAAAGGGTTCACACACTTCACAACTGGCACCCACAGCACATGCAAACGTCTGGGTATTCCTTCTTTGGGAAGACTATTTTTATAAAAGATTTTATCATACATGTTAACTCCAAGTCTTGAACATATTTACTATTTTGGTTTCTTTTAACAACAGTCCATAAACGGTCGGAGCCGAGCAGAACAGCGGATGGACCTTTGGGAGAGAAATGTCTCATTTTTCTCAGATTTAGGAATCTAACTCTCGACTCATGAAGCACCAAATGTTTTGAATAGGTGAAACATCTGGACTGCAGCAGGCCGGTCCAGCACCTGATCCTTCTGCTATGAAACCACACCGTTAGATGCAGGCGGGGGAAGAGGTGTGCAGCTCGTTTCCTGAGTAAATCTGGATGGAAGGAACGTTGCTCTAAAATGAGCATATTTCTCTTTAGGATTTATCTTTCCAGATTTTTAAACTGCCAGCTTGACAGGCACTAATCACTCTGTCAGAGAGCCAGGTCTCCTTTTGGTCCATCTTAAATGAACTGGTCCACAGACTTTTCTCCATCACGTGATTGAACCTACATTTGTGGATACTATGGTGAACCGGGGTCACAAACAGGGATTTCCCGAAGTGCTCCTGAGTCCATGCAGTGTTTTTCCATGACAGGAATCATGTATGTTTTTCATGCATTGCCACTGCGGTAACCAGGTCTGGTTTTTGGCTGTTTGTCTGCTGGTCCTCTACGTGTTTTAATGGCATTTTATTGTAGATGATGGAAAAATCCATCCCAGTGTCACCAGGAATGTTGAACTGCAAACACCCCGTACTGGTTTCATAATCCAGGTTGAAAAAGAGTTGTTCTGTCTCATGATGACAGCGGTGGCCAGTAAGTATTAAAATGTGTAATCTGAGACAATATGTAGTTTTATAACTATTACCATGAGCCTGGCCCTGGTCACCTGTGGGTTTAGTAGGAGTAGAAAAGTGAAAGGGCTGTGTAATAGATGTACAGAACTGGATTTGAACAGGTGATTTCTCACTTGAAGGACAGAGTTTAGCAGCACACATCCAGCCCATCTTGCACCACATGAGGAATATTTGTCCTGGTCTAAGTTACAACTGCAGTGTCAGCATCTTCGCGCAGCCACATATCAGTCCTGTACAGTTAATCATTAATCGCTCCATCTTTTTCCACAATTTATTTAAGAAATGATCATCTACATTTACTCAAACTGTAGAGGCATTTATTCTTTTCAGACTTTTGATTCCCCAGCTTTAGTTCTGAGAGACTCTGCCTCTCTAAGGTGCTCTTTGATGTTTTCTCTTTCTACTGTGAATAAAATATTGTTTTGAAAGATTTGTAAACCAGTGCATTCTGTTTTTATTTAAACTTTACAGAATTTTACTTTTTCTAGTTAAGTTAGTAACTTCTGGGTTTATAACTCATTCTTTGATTTAATGAACAATAGCTGAGGAATAAACTTCTTCTTATAAGTTTACTGATTTCCAGGTTTGGTCTCACACGGCTGTGTGGGCCCATAATAAAGAGCAATGTGAAAATGTTCCCATATGCTAACTGATTAAAACCACATTTGCTGATGTTTAATGCACAACTAAATATCTACACCAAGTTTGACTTGGACTGGAACTTCAAGGAGTAGAGTGTTACGTGTCACCATGTGATTCTTTCACTCATGTCAGAACACCTAGTGCTAAAGCACTCTGACTTTTTCACATTTTTGTGCATTTTTTTATGCAAATGCACCTGAAAGAGCCTGTCTGGTCAAATCTGACTGTGCTTAAACAGTAACTCAGCTGAGTTCAGCAGGACAGAGTTACTGTTTAACTCGGATCAAGTCATAGCTTCAACATGGCGCTAGAAACCTTCCTGAGAGGTTTTCTCCACATTGACATGACAGCATCACACAGTGAAAACAGAAATAAAAAAACACCAAATAACACAAGCATATAAGATGCTAGCAGATGTTAAGCTGTTGCTAGCTTTTGTGCTCTTTTAAGCTAGCTTAATGTAACTCTTTGTTTTGAACTTTTAAATGTAAACAGAAATCAAAAACCCTTACATGTTAAAAATATTTGGCTTTTCTTAGAAGTTCTTATTAAACGTGTTTAGTTGACTTGATATTAGTAAAGCAAAAGCATG
>JBAGKP010000024.1:24582277-24592872 GCA_037177255.1 Melanotaenia maccullochi | reverse complement strand
TAAAACAAGATTGTATCATACTAGCAGATGTTAAGCTGTTGCTAGCTTTTGTGCTCTTTTAAGCTAGCTTAATGTAGCTCTTTCTTTTGAACTTTTAAATGTAAACAGAAATCAAAAAACCCTTACATGTTTAAAATATTTGTTTTTTTTTTTTTTAGAAGTTTTACTAAACATGTTTAGTTAATTTGATATTTGTGAAGCAAAATCAGGAATATGATAGGCTGCTAGCATAACACATGCTTATCAGCACTTGCTAATTGTTCGTGTTCCAACATCCTTTCCCTGAATTCTAAAGCCCACACTTGAAGGAAAACACTTAGATTAAAGGAGGATCGTTATCCATGTAGTGCCATTTCATGTAAGTTAATGGATTAAAGTTGTTTGGTTTTTCTGACATTACAACATTAGGCTGTGCTGGTTAAACCAGGCCATGTTGGTACTAAGGGGCCCAAAGTGGGCCAAGAAAATCTCCCCCCACCATTACACCAGCAGCAGCCTTAAGCTTTGATCCAAGGCAGGATGGATCCATGTTTTCATGATGTTTCCAGCAGATTCTGAGCCTAGTACCTGAATGTGGAGCTGAAATGGAGACTCATCAGACCAGCAACGTTTCTCCATCTTCTATTGTCCAGTGTTGGTGAGTGTGTGTGAACTGTAGCCTCAGTTTCTTGTTCTTAGCTGGCAGGAGGAACCCGGTGTGTCTTCTGCTGCTGGAGCCCATCTGCTTCCAGGCTGGACGTGTTCAGTTCAGAGATGTTCTGCAGACCTTGGTTGGAACCATTGCTGAGTGAACTTCCTGTTGTCTTTCTATCATCTCCAACCAGTCTGCCCATTCTCCTCTGACCTCTGACATCAACCAGACATCCTGGTCCAGACAACTGCTGCTCGCTGGATATTTTCTCTTCTTCAGACAGTTCTCTGTAAACCCTGGAGATGGTTGTGTGAAAATCCCAGTAGATCAGTAGTTTATAAAATGCTGTGTTGTATTTGTAGGCTTGTGGTTGTTTGTTTTGCCTGTTAAATGTGAAAATGCACTTTGAGTTACTTGCAACTGTTTTTTACAATGTGGTTTCATTCTGCAAATGGCAAATAAACTAAACTAAGCTTAGACCAGCCTGTCTGGTACAAGCAACCATGCAACTTAAATCTTTCTGTCCTTCCCATTTTGAAACTCAGCAGGTTGCCTTGACCATGTCTGCATGACTGAATGCATTAATAATAAGCAGATAAACAGCTGCACAATGACCCACAAACATCCCATAAGATTAAGGTCAGCTAACTCCTGCCATCCATCATCCACCTCCCGTCCACTGCACCTGGCCTTACAAACACTCCCTCTGCATACCGCCAGTCCCTCAAAAACTTTCTCATGGCTTTTTTTAAGTCTTGTTGAGAGCTTTGTCAGACTAAATAATTTGTGTTAATGGGAGGGATTGTGCGACATCTTCTGGACAGTTTTGGTACTACACTGTTCTTTATTAATAGAAAATGGTAAGTTTTTTTTTTGCAATTAAACATTTGTGATGAAAAAAAAGAGAAAAAATAAAATTTTAAGTAAACTTAGAAAACAACTATTTGTACAATTATATTTATCATTGAACCAAACTGAGCCTCTAAATGTGATTGAACCGTACTATTAGCTGACGAACCTCCCCAGCTCAGGATGCTACGGTGTAGTAGATTTGGTTTGTTTTGCATCAGCATATAATAGACAGTTATCCTCAGATATACACCTTGTTATACTTGGCGCTTCACACACTCCGGCTCTACAAGCAGCTAATTCATGGTGGTTGCTACAAGATTCGTCTTGAGGGGAAACCAGCATCACCACCACGTTTCCACACAGCCAGAAATTCTTCTCTCCAAAACACAAAGGCCTCAAAAATCATAAAGGAATTTTATAGTTAAGATTAACTACAAGAAACTGAAAACAACTTAAAGATGTCAACACACACACACACACTTTAAAAAGAGAAATATACAGTAAAAGAAATTAAAAATGCTTTTAAAGGTGTGCTTTAAAAGTTTGACATACTGAAAAAGCTCGGTCCTATTATGATTTATTGATCCCAAAATGTATTTCCTTTCTTTCTATTTAAGAAATGTACTACCTCAGAATAAACACGGTGACTCCAGTTTTAAGGTATTTCATGTCAGACTGTTTTTTCACACTCGTGTTCTGCTGCACGTTAAAAGCAAGAATAATTATACCATTGAACTAGTTTCCTCTGTGTCCTGTCTGCTCTCACCGCATGCATACATCACCGTCTTAAAAAGCACAAACTCATCCTAAACCACTGATCTGAATTAAACTGGTGAGGTTAAAAACCGGAGCCAAACACCAGTCCAGTGTATGAAATATAAATCTCCAGTAAAAGCTGAGCACTGGTGGTGTGAGGTGGTCTGGTGGGGACCCCATAAAGCTGGAGTTGGTGATAAAGGGTGGAGCCAGCCCTGACAGATCCAGGTATTGTCATGTGCTCCTCTGTCCTGCATCCAGCATGTTGATCCTGTGAAGCAGCAGCTCAGGCCTCCCTGGTCTGGTGGTGTTTTTATGACTAACCAGGACTGCTGCACGGACACAGTGACAGCAAACACTAAGAAATAAAAGCAGCTGCACCCCAGGAAATGCAAAGATAACGCGTGTTGACACACAAGCAGTCACATAGAAAACTTTAATACAGAACACGTAGTATCCGGTACTACACCACGCCAATTTCAGGGGAAATGTCGCAGATCATCTTCTCGTACTTACTCGCTCCTCCTCGATGACGGGATTCACAGTTCACGCTTAGAAAACCTTCCTTTTTGGTTTTTATGTTGAGTTCCAGTAAATAAAGTCAGGTGATTCTGTCTCGCAGTCAGCAGCTTTCCACCGCCTCCCGCTCTGATCCCAGACCAGGAAACATCAGACGGTTCGTTCCTGACTGGACCCCAGTGACAAGTCACCCCCTCCCTCCCCGTCAGACCATGTCCACCAGTTCGAACTTGCCCTCCTGCTTGACAGGCAGGACGTTGATGAAGGTCTTGTAGAGGACGGCTCCTTTGGGCAGCTTGGTGATGATGCTGGTGGACTCCAGGCTTCGAGGTGGCGGGACGTAGACCTCCTTGGTGAATCGGACCCGGCCGTCCTCCAGAGCATACAGAGTGTTGTTGGTTCCCATCCCCACCTTCAGGATGAGGGGGAATCAGGGGGAAAAAAGGATAGAAGTTAGTTTATACACTTTATTTTTCTAACACACACACAAAAACAAAACAGGAATTTGTGATAAATTAAAAATAAGTTTATACTCAATAACAACAAAAAAAAAAAAAAATCCAGAATTTTTTTAAATCCTTGTGGTCCAAAAAAAGAAGCATGAAGGAGTAAGAAGATGTTCAGGCCTGCTCCCTTTTACTATTTTTATGTTTGTATATTAAAACAGTGTTATTATAAATGAATAATTATTGTATTACACAAAAGTACTTCAGTATAAAACTAAATAAATAAAAGCTGCAGCAACGGATCAACAGGTACAACCACCAAACGTGTGTGAGTCCACATCATGTTTCCATCCTGTGTTTGCTGAGCAAAGTATTTCCAAATAGTCATTAAATTAAAGATAATATTTAACCTTTGATTTGCTGCTCAACTGGGACACTTCAAGCTGAATTAAATGGCCGGGGGACTCAGTTAAGCAATAAATTCTCCATGTGAGCAGTTTGTTGTCATACTCAGGCCTGACAGCAGCTTTAATTATCATCTTACACAAACCTGAACACTGATTCAGAATTAAGAAGGAGATGCAAGAAAGCCACACTGGACTACATTTTTGAAAGAGTTGGTGGACCAAAACTAAATGGTGAAAACTCACATGTGCTCCAGGGTGGTACCTCATCTGCCTCTGTGTCGCAAGGATGTTGCCAGCATGGACGAAGCTCCCTTTTAAACAGCAGAGAAGAAAAATAAGAGACTTCAGCTCCATTCAGATGCATTTCCTACCAGACGTCTGGTCTGAACGATTCTGTACAAATCCAAAGCCAGAATGTGCAGACTGTTATTTTTATTTAATTTTACTTTGCTTCTGTGGAACTGGACTTTCTTTTAATACTTTAAAATAATTTTGAAGATTTTAGAAGGTCTATTTCACCACTTTCCGTCCAGTAGCAGACTCTTTTTTAGAAAATCTGTCTTCTTCTTCTTGTTTTAAGATGCCTGGAGAACGACTCCTGAAGGCTCCTTAAATTTCTCTGAGAGAGTTCAGACTGTGTTACAGAATAATTCTGCACAGACCAAATATGACTGACAGTTCAGACAGACTATATTATGTCCCGATTTCTTTTTTAAAACTCTAACCTAATGGAAATACATTAGAGAAGTTACTGTAACAATTACAGGCACATACAACACCAGTCAAATGTTTGGACACACCACTGACAATGAATGGATGTATAAACCAAGACCGAACAAAGTGAATTGTTATTACCATCCTGTTTCTTGAAACCGTATCTCCGTCCGGGGCTCTTCCCTCCAAGGTTCTTGCAGCTGCCACCAGCCTTTTTGGAGGCAAACCGCACAGAGTCCAGCAGATGAGACTGACCAGGAACCTGCAGACCTGAAATTAGCAGAACAGATATGTTCGTGTCACATTTACAGGGAACTTAGCTTAAAGTTCCGATTTCATTCAGCCAAATAGATGGCTCATATTCTAACAATATTATACTCATCTAATGAGCAAGCACCCAACTAAATCAATAGATAATAACTGCATTGGCTTGTTGGTTGAGGTTGATGATTTATTGTCTCAACATTCACAATTTAGGATAATTCTACACTACACACAAATTACAAATGACAACTGAAATTAGGGCTGGGCGATTATTCAAATTTTAATCACAATTACGATCTGGGTTTTCAACGACCATAAAAATGAAATGGTCCGATTATTTTTGTCCTTCGCAGTCTCCTCTTGCACTGTTTTTAGTTGCAAATCGACCACAGCCGGCATTGCAGCGCTCTGCTGCAGACTCCTCCCACAGCTGCAGACTCCTCCCACAGCCCCAACTTCTTTAGTATTATTCAGTGCCAATTGTTTCACCACCTCTAAGGACCTGTGGTCAAGCCGCACCATAGAGCCGTATATAAATGTCACGCTACATTTTATTGACGCGGATTTCAACATAAAAACAAAATGTCTCCAGAATTTTTTTTTCCAGATCAAACCGAGCAGAACGTAGCTGCTGGTCTGAGAAAAACAGCTACTGGGACCTGGTGGAAAGAAACTAGTCTGTATTAACACTTCAAATGTCACACTGACCCCGCCCCGCACCGTCTCTCTTTCTCTAATCATGTTAAATAATCGAGATCTCAATTTCAACCAAAATAATCGTGATAATCATTTTCCCCATAATCGAGCAGCCCTAAATGAAATGTGTGGTAAATTGGCAGCAGCAATGTAATACACACCCAAACGTAAATCAAATAAAACGACGACGAAATGACAGATTACTCGATAAAAATGTATAATTGCCAAATTATTAAACCTCCACGACCCTGAAAATGACATACAGTGCTACTTACCCACCAGACAGCACAGCTAGCTAGTTAGCTAGGTTAGCACACAAAAAGTGTTGTTTTGAAATATACAAATAACACAGATATGAACCGGAAGACTAAGCACGTTAACTGTTCACATTTTAACACGTGTCCTGCAAAGTATATTTTTCAAAATACCGCTTTAGATATCAATTACCTCCTCTGGTCCTGAGAATCAAGGACGCCAGCGCTGCCATCTTGACGCTCACCGCCTACACGTCAGATCCTACGCGTCACATCCGGGTACTTTTGCTACATTCAAGTTCTTTAGTAACTACGAAACCCACTGTTGCGAGAAGCGTTAACCACGGCCCTGACATTGTGGATAAATGCCACAAGAATTAAAATTAAAAAGCAAATAAGTTATCATCAATAATATCTAAATAGACTTTTTAACATCTTTCTCTTGGAGTAATAATAAGAACAGATTGATGCTCGAACTGACACCGTGAAAGGGAAAGTTTAACTTTCTGACAGCTGATGAATGCACCATTACCCGGGGAAATCAAACGGCGTCTCAGACGTTATTCAACACGTTTGTAGGTGGAAATAAATTGCCGTCTTTTGTAGTTGAAAGTTTATACAAACAACTTACATTTACTTAAATGATCCTGCTACATGATGAACTAAACAACTCTGAATGACGCTGGGCAGGCAGCAGCTAGGTAAATCTCATCCAGCTAATCTGACGTTTGCTAACTTACGGTCGTTGTTTTGTGTTTAGATGTCAGCCGTCTGGTAAATTGGACTTGGCTTGCCCGTGTTATCTCGACTTTGACTGCCTTAAGAAATGTTAATGCTGTTCCAAACTCAATTTAAAAGTAATTTCTTTTTTTTTATTGGAACTTCTGTGTAGGTGCCCAACAGCGCATCTAGAAGTTATACAGCCAATTAATTACGCTGTTAGGCCAAGCAACTTCTGTAATTGACTCTTCTTATCTCTGAACACAATAATTGACTGTGGAGGACGGTGAAAAACAAAAGCAATTACATAATGTCCACGCCGAATTTACCAGAGCTCCTATACTTGGTGATTGTTACAGGTTTTTACCTGTCAGGGAACTCATTAACTCCTTAATTACCTGATAAATACTTAACTGGAAGATTTTTGATGGAACTCTGGTGTAGTTTTTGCCATTGGGGGGAGAATCCACATTTGGGGGAAAGATTTGCTTTTCAATTGATGATTCTGGCATGTGAGAAATAGAAATATAAAAATAAATAAATCTTGTCTTGTATATCATGTGCAGTAATTTACCTCAACGTGAGATGATGGGAAGCTACAGTGACTGCAGCAGTGACCAAGATGAAGAGCTGCCTGTGTTCGACTTTCTCCACCCTGGTCGACACTTAAGCCAAGCCTCTCAGGGAAGCACAGAGAAACCAGATGTGGTGGATTTGGATGACTCTGATGCTGAATCTGCAGCTGGCTCCTCCCGTGAAAAATGTAATAAAAGTGGACGCACTGCAACGGCTAATGTAATGATGATCAGCAGTGATTCTGACGACGATGCACCTTATGTCCCTCTGGCTCTGAGACTCAAACACAGGCATGGCAATGCGATTAGTGCCACCTCCATTGAGCAGAATTTGGCCAGCTCTCAACCTCTGGCCCAGAACAGCTTTTCCAAGCCAGAGTGCCCTTTCAGCTTGCACCAGGTGAGAACAGCGAGCACAGAGAAGCTAGATGAGCCTCTTCAGCTGCCTGCAGAGAGCTCAGACACTTCTTGTGCCAAGGGGAAGCAGACAAAGCGGACAGTGGAGGAGATTCAGGCCTCCAGGGAGGAGGCTTTGAGGAGGAAACAGGCTAGAGAGAGACAGCAGCGCGACAAAGAGGCACTCAGGCAGGAGCAAGAGAGGCAGAAAGCAGAGAAGAGAACCCTGGCAGAGGCCGCCAAAGCCCTGAGGCCAGAGGAGTGTATCAAGCATATGGTGGTCGCTGTTGATCCAGGTGAGGAGAAAGCATTAAATGATACCGGGCACTGTGCATAAGAGGTTATCAGAGCCTCTTTAGAGAAGACCTTTCCCTTCAGATTTAGGTAAATAAATTTTAGGATATTGGCTTCATTGTTTTCCCTGTGTTTGTGTTTGCAGCTCTCTTGCAGCTGGAAGGAGGTGGGACTCTGCTGGCTGCAGTGCAGGCTCTGGGGTGCAGTTGTGCCATAGAGAAACAACCCATCCCACGCAGTGTTAGCTGGATGAGGAGAGCTCCCGGTGCACAGGTGACAAGACAAACTAATCCTGTTCTTTATTTAGGTCCAGGTGGAGCCTGAACACACAGAGTACCACATTTAGTAATAAAAAAAAACATTAACTGCATTTACGACCCCTCTATGTCCCAGCTGGAAGGAGTGTGTGTACCAGAGGCCCATGTCGTGTTGCAGATGACCGTGGATGACTTCATCACTCTGATCCACAACTACATACAGGTGTGTCAGGGCTGCTGGTTCTGGTTTAAATGCAACAACAACACCACAGCTGTTTTAACAAGGGCCCATATAGATTATCAATGGGGAAATTTAAGTCCCACTTTTCCCAACCTTTTATGAGACGCACTACTGCCCTCAGATTCAAAACGTTTTAATATTTTTAATGAAATGGTAACATGTCTGTTTCATACAGGCAGTGATTTCTCTGATGGAGTCTGAACGAAGTATTGTTTTCCAAGAATTCCACGTCTTTGTTTTTTTTTTTTATTTTAGTGTCCCACTTAAAAAAGTACCAACAACAGCTTTAAACATTCAAAACAATATTTCAAATAATAATTTAGACTTCAAGTGAAAATTGGAAAAAAGAAATGTTAGAAATGGAGAAAGTTTTCTTTTTTTTAATGCAAAAATCTTAGAGTTAAACATCTAAACTCAGCAGTGTTGACCTCACATACAATAAAAGTCAAACTTGTCTAAAAATTCCAATAAAAAGAAGGTTCGCTATGTTATGACATAATCACTCAGATGTCGATGTAACTTTCCCGTCTGACAGAATGAGAGGCGTGGCAGGTCAGAATGTGGTCCGACTCTGACGTCTTGGGTCCAGGATCAGCAGAGACGCAATCCTACCAAGACCCTCAGCCTGGCGGTCGTCGAGCTGGAAAAATACTTCAGGTGGGAGCGCCGACACGAAGCTCCGGAAGCAGCAGATGAACTAACAGCATAAAGGCTCCTTTTGTATGTGCATACTGGCAATGAGCTCAGGCATTTTTTTGTTTTATTGTTCCACCTGTTGTGTTTTATTTTAAAATATAAAACAGCAAGTTTTAAATCCCAGTCAGTGCGGATACCTACATCTGTATCTCATCACCTGCGAGTGACGGGTGTCCTGTTCACGGCGTTCCCTGCCTCTCGCTAATTGCTGGGTTAGGCTTCCCGGGGCCCTTAATAGGACGAAGTGATAAAGATAATGATGATGAGAACTTTTAAATATAGTTTTACAGCATTATTCTTTTACTTGAGTAAATTTGTGAAGAAGAAATATTATTCTCAGGATGGTTTTGAAATTATCAAAAATAAATCAGACGTTTCAATCAAATAGTTACTCAGTACTTGAGTAAGTTGAGTACTTTTTACTTCTACTTGAGTAATGTTATTTTGAAGTAATGCTGCTCTTACTTGAGTATAGTTTTTGTCTACCCACCTCTGGCACTAATGAAATTACGGCGGTCTGATGTGGCAGGATGTTTGTTTTACTGGCTGCTTCGGCCTGATCAGACTCACACTTGCAGCTGCAGACACACAATTAAAATGAGCTCGTACAGAATCAGTACGTAATTAGTAGTGAATTCAAAACATTTTCAGACCATCTCACTTCTTGCTTTCAGTCAGAGTTTTAGGAATGTTTGCTAAATTATACCTGTGTAGACTTTGTAGGAGCCCAGCTGACGGCAGTCACCTTCCTCGTGGTACGAGTGATGTGGTGGAAGCAGCTGTGAAGACGAACACCTGCTGCAGCGAACGTCTACAACATCTTAAAGAATGACACTCGATGACAACACATGGCAGCGTCGACACACACTGCTGTCTGTGGAGTCTGGCAGATTCAGCTGGAAACTGTGTGAACAGGGGAAAAGGAGGAAAAGGAGCAGAAGGTGTTCAGTGTGTTTAATTAAAGAGGAAAAAATCCTCTCTGTTCCCAGATTGCAGAAGTCACACAACCAGAAGAGGTTTAAGGAGGCTGTCACAGGTGAAGATGCACAAGGAGGAAGAGTGAAGAAGAAGAGGAGGAATGATGGAGGAGAGGTTCTGCCTGAAGTGTCCCGAGTTGAAGTAGAGGAGGTAGGTTGGTCACATGATTGAAGAAATTCAATGAAAAATATTTTATTAATCCCCAAACGGAAAGTATAAGAAGACAAAAGCACAATTTAATCCAGCTCATTGTAGTCCAGTTATAATCCGATTAAAACAGATCTGTTCTGTAATCCACATTAGTCTCATTTATAAAACTGTGTCCATGGAAACCAGGTCATGACAGTAATTAAGTAGCTAAAGAAACCAACAGATTGGATCGGAATCAGGAAGGAAAATTTCCATCAGAAGGAAGGGAAACCAGGAAGGAAAACTCTTCCTCATTCCCATCGTTAGATGGATTTTAGATCCATCAGTGTTGGTAAGATCAATAAAAATGTTGCTTTATGAAAACTGTTCTTCTCATGTTGGTCTTTATTTCTTAAGGGACGGTGGTGACAGAGGAGGGAGGGAGGAGGGACCCGGAAACGGTCACAAGAACTGTGAACGTTGGTTCACACGGGGTGGGGGGCTGGAAACAGTAAAGTAAAACTGAAGAAGAGTGGTCATATATGACGAAGAGGAGTGGTCATATATGACGAAGAGGAGTGGTCATATATGACGAAGAAGAGTGGTCATGTATGACGAAGAAGAGTGGTCATATATGACGAAGAAGAGTGGTCATGTATGACGAAGAAGAGTGGTCATATATGACGAAGAAGAGTGGTCATGTATGACGAAGAAGAGTGGTCATATATGACGAAGAAGAGTGGTCATGTATGACGAAGAAGAGTGGTCAT
>JBAGKP010000024.1:24514943-24527143 GCA_037177255.1 Melanotaenia maccullochi | reverse complement strand
TGTGTTCCATTCCAATGTCCTTGGCCTGTAAAACATACAGACTAGGCAGTGCAAACACTTCCAGTTGATGAAAGCCACGTCCATTTGGACTTCTGGCTACGTGAAAGTATAGCAAGCAATGAAAGTTGTAGTTTTACCCATATGAGTATTATTATTGTAAGAAACCCTTTAAAACCAGCCCCCTGAGCACAAAAATAATAATGATTATGTTATATATATATATATATATATTATTTATATTATTATTTATATTATATATATTATATATATATTATTATTATTATTTATATTTATATATATAAAACACACATGAACAGTCAAAAGCAAGTTCTGCAGAAAATGTCACAGAACCAAAGAGCTCAACTGGTCGAGACGGAGACTGAAAATCTAAGGGTCCTTTTGTTTAACTCTGGGTTTTGGCAAATGTACAGAGGCAGCTTTTACATGCTTTCCACTTCAAGGGCGAGAGTTTAAGGGTCGTAGTTTTACAAAAACATTTTGGTCCCCGGGTGACTCATGATTACGTCATCTATAAACTCTTTAAAAAGTCAAGTGCTGCAGAAATTTTAAGACATGAGCAACATAATCAGGACCTGTGTAGGTTTAATGGTAAGGCATTTGACTGTTTATTTAATGGTCCAGGTCTCAAGTCCCTTTTCAGTATATAAATGTTTGATGATCTAAGAGTATCATCATATATTTTTTTTTATTTTTTGTCATATTTCACATGGTTTTATCTGTTCCAGTAAAGACCACTTTGTACTGTAAAAGTTTGGTCCCAGCCTAAAAAAGGTTAAGAACCCCAGCATCGTTGGAATGTGGTGGAACAGGTTATTCCCATCATTGATCTGCAGCTGACAAATCTGCAGCAACTGTATGGTGTTATCATGTCAATTTGTACTAAAATCTTTAAGGAATGTTTCCAACAGCTTGTTGGATCTATGTGACTTGAAGAATTCTGAAGGACAGTCCTAAAGAAAAATGTGAGTCAATGCCAGTACTAGCAAGAAGGACCTGATAAAGGGGTTGTTTAGTGTTTAAGTGTAAATTAATAGAGCAAAATTAATCTCCTGCAATATCTATTTGTTGTTTTGACTACTTTATAAGCTTGGTAAAAAATGTCCTTGAAATGCTTTATTGATATTCCCAAACCTTTTTATTTCATTCAGCTGAAATTTCATAGGGAATTTATGCAAAAGTTGAAAATTGACATAAAATCAGGTGGATGAAACACACCTTAATACTGCCACATTTAAAATAACACGTGTTTTCAGAAGGAAAAACTCATTATCACAGTGAAAACAAGCCTGTCACATTCACTGAGCTACAGCATCTTACAGTCTCTATCATACCAGCCAGCAAAAATGCAGTCTGTGTCCCGCCTGTTGTGAAGTATTTCACTGTTCCGACACACAACGCTGCACTTAAGACACAAAATTAATTTCATAATAGCAAGATTGTGAAATGATCAGCATAGCGAATCCCCAGACAGCCAAGCCACCTCAGCACTATTATATCACATTTGTTGTCTCAGATCTGATAAAATGAAGAGGATGCTGATGCTGTAAATTTGACTTTTTAAAAAGTTTTCCTGAGGGATGGGAGAGCGGAGGTCTTATTTATTTCTTCTTAAAACTGCCTTGTCCTATTTGATATACACAGATTATGAAAAAGAAACAACACCTTTTCCTAATTCTAAGGTTTTATATGTCAGCATGTGATAAAATATCATCTAGTCTTTACCGGGTCCTAAAATCAGGTAAATATGACCCGATTATAACAACAAGACATGATTGGCCTGTTCCAGAACGCAGGTCATGTTGAAACTCCAAGTATGTTAACGTACAAGCCCCCACTGCCTCACCTGTAAAGCCCTCAGGAACAAGCACACAACCCCTTTAATCACTTTAACTAGACTATGAGCTCACTTCATCCTATTTTTTGCACTATAACCATAAACATATATTGCACTGACTGTAATTTGCCTTGTCTATCTATTATTGTATTTTATTTACTTACTTAGTGATATTACTTGCTTTGTTTGTTTTGTCTTTTGGCTTACATTCTTGTATTTCATGCAGGTTCAATTATCTGTTTGTCCTATACATGTTACAGAATTGACAATAAAGCTGACTTTGACTTGAGTTAAAGGAAATTTGGGGCTTCCTATTCCAGAAACAGGACTTTGCTCGTCTTCTAATACGTACATGCAGAGACATGTACACTATCGACCCCCTGTGGTCACAGATTCTGATGGATCACAGATTTTGGTGTCCACAACTTTAAGTTTCATTTTGCTATGACCAAGCATTACTGAGCCAGAGGCAAAAGAAGGCCTGGTTTATGCTTCACGTTTGTAAAACGTAGTCATAAAATGTCTTACCTTTGCCTTCGTGCCTCAAAACGTACATCCACCAGAATAAAACTGCATTTAGTAAAAAAAAGAAAAAAAAAAAAGAGGTTTCTGATTATTTTGGAGCAATTTTCCACAATTTTCTTCCTCATTTGCTTCGGTTTTGACAAACAAAAAGAAATGTCAGAACAGTGTCAGACAGAAAACGTCTCATTTTAATAAACCTGCTCTCTGCTCATTTACATTTTACATAAAAAAAAAAAAAAATGCATTAACGTGAAAAAAAAAAAAAAAATTAACGGCATTATTTAATTAATGCATTAACGCAATAATAACGTGTAACGTGCCCAGCCCTAGTAATAATGCTAAATATTCAATAGGGTAGTTAACAAAGGTCCTTAAACCTCCATCTCACCCAGGACTGTGATCATATTCTGTTTCTTTTGAAATACTTAGAGTGAAAAATATTTGTGGAAAAAGAGTGCTATGTGTGTACCTAGGGTTTACATTTATCTATTTATTATCTTTCTATTAATACAACTACCTCCAATTCATTTTTAACCCATTGTGCATTACTTTCAAACCAGTTTGGTTGGTGGGTAAGATTCAGGTATCAACACAGAAAAAAACAGATCTCTGCATCTCCTTTCCCTCTCTTCCACGGCTAAGAGCTGACGTTATAGTGATGTAGCCACAAACCAAGCCGCTGTGTCACGCCAGGATAAATAACACTCAGTTTGAATTTGTTTCACACTCAAGTGCTCTGATTTCATTCAACGGCAGCCTCCTGAGAACAAGCATACTGGTACCAAATGTTCTAACCCAGCTTGGGTGATTGATTTCACTGCTGCAGCTATGCTACAGAATATCTGACATCTGGGCATTTAGAGAGATTTATGGATGTCCTGCTTAAAAGCCACTGTCTTATGTTGGGAACAGAGTGAAAAAAGAATTTGCCAGGGGGGAAATGGTCATTTTTATCACCTTAAACTTTAAGTCAAGGCAAGCTGGACTCTCTTATTCCAGAAATATGAGAAAACAATACAATGCTGACTATTTCTCTTTGAAGGCTGTGCCTTTACCTACAGCACTAGACAGATGGCATCAAAACACGGAACAAAAACATACCGAATATTTTCTCCTAAGAGATGTAGACGCTTCACATTCCCCCTTTTTGTCAGCAACTTCTTTGATGACCGACAAACGACAGGGCATTCTGCCAGCATTCACATTTACAAATATCTTTAGTCCTCAGCTTCAAACTGCTCCTTCTCTTTCACTCGTCCTTTTTTCTTATTTTTACTAGTCCTCTGTGTCTCCTTAACGCCTGAAGTTCACCTCATACAGTTTGCACCCAGAGGAACTAGAAGAGGTTTTATTTTTGCAGAAGGTGAAAGTCATCATTATGGAAAGAAGAAATATTTCCAGGTGTCATGTATTATTCTAACGTTCAAGCTTTTTTTTCTTTTCCCCACCAATTCCCATCTTCACTGAGTGCTTCAAACAGGTTCAGCAGGTCCAGCTCAGACTTTTGTTGCCGGCAGGGCTTGACATTACACCTGCCAAAACCTGCAGCTAGTTTGGCCGGTGATTTGATCCAAATATTGGTAAAATCAAAACCAAGGTTGGTATAAATATCACCTGATACTAGTGTGATAACATTGATACTTTATGCTTGCAAACTGTCAGAATCGACATAAGTAAGGAGGATAAAGTTGTTTTTGGTGGTTTCGGTTCACCAAACCTACATGGCCAAAATCAGCTTCTCTCATTGAGATAAATTCAGATTTTTATGGTGTTAGTAATGATTCTGTTGCTCAAGCATTAAAAAATGATGCATTCGTTTGACAGATTATTAATCTCTTTGCATTAAAGTGTAAATTTGACAGCCTTATTAAAAAGTATTGGATCGGTATTGACGATACTAAGCCATTATTTACTTGGTATCTGACTGATACTAAATCTGGCGTTATCGTGGCGTTGAGCCGACGCAGAGCGAAAGCAGCAAGTTGTCCTGATCCTGACCTGCGTTCCTTGCAGCTGGTGGCTGGTTGCAGATGCAGCAGCAGCAGAAAAAGAAGACGAGGAATTTTTTTGGTGGTTCGAGTAGTTAGTGGAGCAAAGTGGGTAGATGCTCAGTAGACTATATGGTGGTACAGACCAGCTTCACGGTTAACAGCATTGGATTTAGGTGCAAGCACATCTTGAAAAATGAGTAAACAAGCTAAAATCGACAAAGCAGCAGCATCTGGCTGCATTTCAGTCATACTGGAGACTAAAAAGCTGAATTTGTTAAATGAAAGCTGCTGTCACTTTCTAAAGTATTATAATACCCAGTCTTTGGCATTTATTTATTTAACTTGTTTGTTGTGGTTTTTGTATTCAGTTGTTTATTTAAGGGTTTAATTATGATGTAAACCACTGCAGCTCATAATAATCAATTATAATTGCGGCATATCTAAGTTTTACATTTTCCAGGCTTCTGAAGGGTGCAGTGTGACGCAGTGTTGTTGGTTCATTAACAGGAAGACAGACTGCTGAGGGCTGCAACAACGGCAAAAACTAACAAAGAAGATCAGCTATTAGCCGCTAACAGCTGTAACATCGGCCCCAACTCACTCCCTCTGTCCTCCTTCTACACATGGAAAAAAACATGAAAAGAACAAATAAATAACTTGACCTTGACAACGAGATCTGAAATCACCATCTTATCTGGCTCGATATTTCAAGCCTGCAACAGCATGCTCTACACTTTGTTTCATTTTCTAACAATTTACAATAAATTATTATACTGTGACAAGGTCCATGTTTTCCCCCGGGGACATGCACATAAGTAGATATGGAGCAGCTGGACTGATAGTTTATGGTAAATAAAAAACAGGAAAAACAGTTTTTTTTGTTTATATTTTTTTCAAAGGAAAAAGAAATGTTTGAAAGTACATGGACCTTGGAAGATGCCCTTTAAAAGTTTAATTTAATAGTTTTGCAACATGACCTTGTAAAATCTAGTTTTTCTTTTACAGACTCTTTTTTTTCTTTTTCATTTAGCTTTTAAATGTAAACATTTAAAGGTACATTTATAGCTGTACATGTGTGATTTACACAGACAGATAAATTGTTTATATTTGCTTAAACATTTAAAAATGACTGTATACTAGTACGCATGGCTGTTTTTCACAGTATTGTTCTATCTATCTATCTACTGAATTCTGTTTATACAGCTAAAGGTCCATTCTGTGTTTTTGGAAAACATCATTGCTGTCTTGCTAAAAACAAAAAGATTATTCTAGAAAAATATATTTTCCCCAGATGAATTAGAAGACAAAAGGTTCTGTTTTCATCAGTACTTTGTTGTTGCTTCTCTGACTTTATTGACAACCTGAATCCTTGCAGACGTGAAACTCCACTGATGAAAAACAGTATTTGTATTTGTTTTCCACGTTTATAAGTTTATCGGTCTTACAGAATGAAGCTGTGGTTTGAATCGCTCTTTTCAGTTTCCGCCATAAACTTTTAATTGGACTGAGATCCAGACTGTATCCTACCATTAAACTGATGCCTTTCCTCTATCCAGGTAAATGCTCTTTGCTTTGTGGTGAGACGTATTCTCCTGAAAAATTACTTCAGCATCACCAGAGTTGATTTGGATTCATTTGATTGATAAAAGTAAAAAAAAAAAATCCAGGTCTACCTGTGCTGTAGCTGCACAGGTAATGACGACCAGCTCCCCTGGTTCTATATCTAAGTTCCAGTATCACCTACATGTCTAAGGCAGACTGTTCATTCATCATTAATTATAAACTTTGTCCAATCATCCACTTGACTGCTTCTCATCAGTCCTCTGTAGCCTGGCTTTATTCTGTTTAGATGGTAATGATGGTTAACATTTTTTTCTTATTTATAAATCCATAAATTCCTTCAGTTTGGTCTCAAACATTGACTCTTGTTTGTATCAACTTATTATTTTTGTTAATCTCTTCAGTTGTGCAGCCTGCCCTGGCCAACCTGCACGTTTCCCTTTTAAAACTTCCTATTTTGTTTGTATTTGCTCGGTTTTAGACACCCCTGACTGGGAACAGCTAGTCACCTTTTCCACCACACCATGCTCTGAAATCCCTTCTTGAAGGAGTTTGGAGTCTTCCTACACACAGGGTGCTCTGCGATGACAGCTGTAGCACACGCTGTAGTTTGTAAAGACAGACAGGGATTACTGATGAGGTGCAGCTGTGTCAGTCTGTCTCACCTCCTGCACCATAACCTCACCTGTCCCCCCTGAAACTGGACCTAAATATGCTCACCACTGCAGATTTTTATAGTCCATCCACTGTTCCCATTAGTACTTCTCTTGTTGGGGCCATATTTCAACCTGGTAAAGCAACTTGTTAAAGTCTGCAAACGATCTCTTGGTACTGCTGACTCATTTGCACATTCAGACTTGAGCAGGTATTTGTTTAGTTTTGCAAAACTGTTTCATATGATTTCAATAATAATTTTATTTTTGATTTTAAAAATGTTGGTTCATCACTGGTCGGCAGAAACCAACTATCTCGGGTTTGTTTGTGTTTGGCTTTCTGTTAGAGTTCAGCTAACATACATAAACATCTGTTAGCACAAGACTCATCCGGGGGTGGGGGGTGGGGTTGATTATGTTTTGTTACAGGAAATGTTTGATTTTTTTATTGCTTTGTTGTGTGTGTGTGTGTGTGTGTCCCACCCCCTGTCTTTTGAGCAGAAGCGGCTCTTCTCGTTCTCTTATAAGACACATCACTAACTCACCACCTGCTAGAATGGCTGTAAGTTTTTATTCATTCCCACCAGGTTGTTTTTTAATAAGAATGTTGGCGGGTTGGTGGTTGTTAGTTTAGAGCCTTGATTACAACAAAGAATTAATCCACGAAAGACTCATGTACTGGGTTTCAATCCTAGTTTTAACCATGTGCTGTGTGTTCTCTACATTTTTAACTTTTTGTCAGTTTTTAACTGATAAAAAGTTTAACTTTTTCATTCCTCCCCCAGTTGTATAATCTGATTTTACAGAAAATATCTAGAGCTTCCTCACTTTACCTGACCATTACTGTTGACAAGTTGAGGAATCATAACTCTTAAAGTGAACTATTTTGATGCTTGTTGCAGGCAAAGATAGCAGCACAGATTTTGACAGGAGACTCGGGCTCTTTGTCTGTGGTGAGTGACACAAATTGGCCCACATGCATTTCCTGGCCAAGATGCGCCAGATTCAGTCAGATTAGTGTGTTTTTTTCTAAAACAGGGTGGATGTAATGGCTACTGCATGACTTAAGGGATGCATCTTGCGTGCAACTTCCAGATGTCTGCATTTTGAGTCTCTCTATCAAAGGTCAGCTGTCAACATCCGTTTTGCTTCACCTTAGAGCAAATGTGTGTGTGAACACGGGTGGTGCACATAATGTGTTAGAAAGAATTGCACAGTGTTGTGCCATATAAGATCAGCTGTGTTTTAAAAGCTAGTGTTTAAAGTTTGCGACACACAAGATGTCGTACAGATTTATCCAGTTAGGCTGCTATTTGTAATCTGCAGAAGCAGATACTTTTCCTTGTTAAATATTTGTGTTTTTTATGTTCGTCTAATTCGGGTATCCTGATAGGGACAAAGAACACTGCAGCACATTCTGTAAATTCAGCCAAAAATGAGCGTTAACACAATTTCTGCAGAACTGAGTTCATGTCCTGGCTCCTGCTCATCTCCTCACATCACATCATATTTAACTCCACATTAAGTGAGTACAACCTCCGGTTTATTATAATGGAACATAACTGTCAGACCACACTCAGTAAAACAGGAGTCATGGATTTTAATTTCTTCTTCCATCTGGATTCTTCCAGTTTTTATTATCTCTTAACGCCTCTTG
This sequence comes from Melanotaenia maccullochi, assembly GCA_037177255.1. NCBI lineage: Eukaryota > Metazoa > Chordata > Actinopteri > Atheriniformes > Melanotaeniidae > Melanotaenia > Melanotaenia maccullochi. The sequence goes on along the minus strand of JBAGKP010000024.1, from coordinate 24,518,902 downwards.
TCACAAATTTGCAACAAACTGCTTCTTGGCGTTTTTAAAAGAATTCAATTTATTTTTATCAAATTAATGTATTACATTTATTTATTTATTGTATTTAATCTTAATAACAAATACATCTTTATATGATTAACTTTTTTATTTACTGTTATTAATTTTTTTAATCTTATGGTATTTTATGTCAGTCTTTTTCCTTTTTGTTATTTTATTCCCTATTTTTTACTTTTATGTAGTTGTAAATAAATCTAGGCATTAGGGGTTAACTGTGGAGAAATAATAATGGAAGTATATGACCTACAGAATGAGGTATTGCAGTAGATATTATTTCAAAATAACATTGTTGATTTATAATCTCACACAAATATGTTTATTTAGTCAGGAAGACGACAGGAAACTGACTTTGGTCGTTAGTTGTGAACGCAGCTCTTCTAGCACGGCTAATATTTTGGGATGTCCTGATCACATTGTTTCTGCCTCCGAGTCCGAGTCATTGGATTTTGAGTCACAATCCGGTACTTAAGCAATGCATTAATATGATGAAGAAGAAAGAAAAAAACCCATCCAAGTTGTCCTTTAAGTTTTTTTTATTATTTATACGACAGTATCCAACAAACCTTTTTATATGGCTCTTTTATTTTGTTTTGTTAGTATAGCATCGGTTCAAACCAAGTAAAATAAAATCTCTTTGTAGCTTATCAGTGGTGCAGCACAAAATTACCATGTAAATAAATTCAAGGACTGCACGGTGGTGTGGTGGTTAGCACCGCAGCCTCACAGCAAGAAGGTCGCTGGTTGGGATCTCGGCTGGGGGAGTTTGAACCTTGAGGGCGGAGACCTTTCTGTGTGGAGTAAGTGGTACAGAGAACGAATGAATGAATAAATACAATTTAAATAAATATCGGATATCTGTAAAATAAAATCTCAATAATTCCACATAGTGTCGCATTGTAAAAGTACTTCTAAGAGGTAGCTTCACATTCAGTCGCACGTCAGAAAATAAAATCCCATTTAAGCTTCGAAGAGAGTTAGACTATCTACTCTGGTAGAAAGTGAACAGAATTGTCAATTCAAAGTGGTCTAGCAGCTTAACATTAAAATAACAGATTTCCAGCTCATTGGAACAAAACCATTCAAGTATAAAATATCCACTTGAGTATAAAATTGTGAGGCACTGGTTTAATATCGCCTCTTAAATTTGCTCTACATTGAACTCTTAACTCTACGGCCTCAAAATGAAGTGGATGTTGTTTTCTTTTTGATGAAAGTCAGCATCTCTTAACTTGTCTGCGGAGAGCCGATTCCTTTTCTCATCAAGGACGTTTGACATATCATAAAGAGTCTGTTACTGTCCACTGATGTGCAGGAGGCACAGAGAAGTTTGGGTGCAACAGCAGCCAGTGACGGGAACTGTGTAGCATGTGTTTTCCAGTAGTCTGGTGGACTGCTTTACTTAGGGTTTGCAAATTAAAACTAGAGTCGACCCATTAAGCTTAGCAGTGACATCAGACTATACAGACAAACTTCACATGACTGTGGTAAACCCAAAAGCAGGCGCCTCTGATAAAAGGACTAGCAGTCACATAACTTATTATGAATACCTGGCAAAGCTGTGTCGGTAAAAAGTGACAAGAAAACAACTCATACCGTGGCACCAGGTGCTCCAGGAGATGGTGATTTCCAACATTTGCAACCACGTAAAGAGGTTGGTCATCCATCACGATGAATTCAGCTCACCTGGCTGTGATCTTTTTTACCGTTTTAAAATGCCTCCAAACTGCAGACATTTTTGCTGTCCTGATGTGACACGTTTGCTCTGCGTTAGCGTACTAAATACCAGCTCACTAATATTATGTTGTCAAAATTCCCGCCTTCCCTAAGTTGTAACATTACGATGTTGTTTCCATCCGTGCAACAACGAATATTAATGTAGTAGAATTTGTTCAAATTAAAACTAACTCATTCTCATTCCATTTGACAATATCTTTGCACCTCAGGAATCATTAAAAACATGAACATGGTAATGCTTGTTCTATAATGTTAAATCTGATAACTTCTACCCGATTCCGATCATTTGAAAAACACATTATCAGCCCTGATTTCCAATCACGTGATCGACATCCTTTCTACTAGTAATAATAATAATAATGCTGATACAATACTTTTCAAAATTAGCATGATGCCAATTTAGCCTACAAATAATGCAAGAATCATGATAATGTGCAGTAATAGCTCTGGCTAACCTACTGAGTAGTGAGTGATGTAGTGAGAAAGCCGTTCATTAGAAGCTTAATTAATCATGAGGGGCAAAATCATGAAAGCTTTCACAGGGACCACAAAACAAGCAAGAGTTAAAGGTTTTAATTTCTGCCAGTGAAGGAACATGGAGACACAAATGGTTTTTACTAAACAATGGTGCCAGTGGCCTTGCCGAGCAATTAAAGTACGACAGCAGGTCTGCAGCAGATAAAAAGCCCCTGCAAAGAATTCTAAAGACAGCACAGAACATTATAAACCAGCAACTACCAACCCTGGAACACTTCTTCCTCTCTTACTACCTTCACAAGACAAATAATATCCTGCAGGAATTTTTCCAACCTGCTAATCACCGGTTTGATTTTTCAGAAAATATAGATCTATCCCCAAGATCAGCTCTGAACTGAAAACAAACCCACTACACACAAACCTTCCAAAGCACACTAATAAATTGTCATATATTCAATAAATATGAGCGCTATACTTATAAATATAAATTGATGTATAACATGTAAGGTACAAATTATATTTTGTGTCAGTAAGAATAACAAAAGCAATCGTTTATACACACTCACCTTCCACTTCATCATATAGCATCTCTGAAGACAAAACACAGTCAACCTTGAAGCTAATGGGCTAGTGGATAGGAAAAACTCCCCCTTAACAGGAAGGAAAACCTCCATCAGAGCCAGACCCAGGAAGGACGGCCATCTTCCTGCAATACTTGGGGTAAGGAGGACAGGAAATAGGGTCAACATGCCACAACTGTAAGCCAGGGACGTCTGTTGATTGAAAAGAGAAACACAATGACAACAACAATGTCAAATAGTTCTACATGGAGAGAGCAAAGAGCATCCCAGGTGCATCATGGGATGTCTCCCAGCAACCTCAGCCTGTAGCAGTAGAGCTAAATGAATAGATAAGGGTCACCAAGCCAGACCTGACTATAAGGTTAATCAGAAAAGGAAGTTTGCCTAATCTTAACCGTACAGAGGGTGATGTTTTAGTTGGGATTAAAATCTAAGGGCTGTCATTTTAACACAAAATAACACAGGCACTGCAGCTGCTCCTTTTTTACATTTTTAGTTTACTCCAACATTATCCATTTTTATTAAAACAAGAGGTTAGCAAGGCTGCTAGTTGGTTTTAAAGTAGCTACAGCATTATAATGTGGAGAATTACATCCTGTAAGGATTTAGTAGAGGACAATATGAGAAAGAAAAGAAAGGGAGATACAAACTTGAGTAAAGAGGAAGGACACAGAGTCCTGAGACAGACCCCAGACCCAGTATCAGCAGCCTGACAGTTCCCAATGTGGAGCTAGCCACACGAGGACCCAGTCTACCATCACCACAGTAAACACAACTGATCCCCTACCACTACCACATCAGGGTCTACCACCACCACCAGACAGTATACCAGAAGTGACCACCCTACTACCATATGAAGCTCTACACACTGCAACCAAAACAACAAACTTACCTGTCTATGGACACTTTGAAGTTGTTGCAGATAATTCCCGTTGGTGTTCCAGATAATTAATGTAAATATGTTTTTATTTCTCATGTCTCTCTAATGCATTGGTTCCCATTTTTTCCAGCAGGGCCCTCCATTTCATCTACAAAAATATTGTTAATTTTCTTTCTTTCTTTCTTTCTTTCTTTCTTTCTTTCTTTCTTTCTTTCTTTCTTTCTTTCTTTCTTTCTTTC
>JBAGKP010000024.1:24436006-24467171 GCA_037177255.1 Melanotaenia maccullochi | reverse complement strand
CCCCCCCCCCCCCCCCCCCCCCCCCCCCCCCCCCCCCCCCCCCCCCCCCCCCCCCCCCCCCCCCCCCCACCAAAAAACCCACCACCTTGGGGGAATGGCATGCAATGTTTCCTTCATGTGTGATGGCCAGATTCCTGACAACGGGCTCAGTGTCCATCATCCCTGTTAGGGCCAAAACAAACCCACTGCCCTGTGAACTGTCTTCTCACACTTCAAGGTAAAGTAGTTCTCAGTGTGGTGTCTCTGACTGTTTTGTCCACCGACTCAGTGCTGGGCTTAGAAACGAGCTTTAGGAGTAGACTCAATAATGTCCAGCTAAATCCCATTTAGTAATTTATTTTCTCAATATTCTATTCAGCTAAAACTCATTTACCATTGTAATGAAGATGAAAGATCCTCTTCCTTCATGGTCCTTGCTAATTGCACATATGATGTCAGTCTAAGACCAGGCATCACACGCAAACAGAACATGACAAAAGAAACCTCTATAATGCTGTCTTTGAGGATAATAACTTCTACTTTTAAAAGGAGGGAGATACAAGAGTGGCAAATTAATTAGCATCTTCGAGGTCAGTGTGGGTTCCATGAATCTCTGAGGTTCAGAGGCGTTAGAGGAGGGGGTTGATGATAGAGTGAGTAGATTACAAAGCTCAGCTTGAGCTTGTTAAATATTTATAATTAACTGTAGATCACTTATAAGTCATCTAGCCAAACCTGATGAATACGTAATTATAGAAATTAATGTCATGTCACTGTGCATGTTGTGTATGTTTGATGTGAGAAAAATGTGACTAAAATCATAAATATACAGACACGTTTCACAACAGTCATCTCAAGTCACTTTACAGACAAAATCAATGTGATCCAGTTAAAACAAATCCATATTCCCCCAATTTATAACTGTTTCTACAAGCAAATTCATAAAGAAATAAGTGCTTTTCTAAACAAACCTCTGCACTGTACAGAGACTTGCCTTCGATTCAATCTCCACCCTGAGCTGCACGAGGCCGCAGGCTACAGTAGGAAGAAAAGAATTCCCTTTAAACAGAGAGCAAAGTTTATTTGTATAGCACTTTTCATGATCAAGACAAATCAAAGTACTTTAGATAAAATATTAACGCATTACAGCGGGGTGCAAAAGGATGAAAAAAACCGACTCGAAAAAATAAATCAATTAAAGACAGAAAAAGCTAAAACAGAATAACATAAAATGTAAGAAATAAAATTTCCAGTGTGAGGAATTAACTGTTGTTTTGATTAAAGGTGGCACACAGAAGTTTTTAACCCTGATTTAAAACTGTTAAGAGTTTCGGCAGACCTGCAGTTTGCACTGAATAATAACACTGACAGGATCCTTTCCTCCTTCAGACCTCCTCCTCCTCCCCCCAACCAGTGGACGTCCGCTGCATCTGAGCTAGCTGTAGTCTAAGTACTGTATTCATTAATCTCTTCATGATTTTTAGCCACACTTTGTTTCTGGGCACCTGATAATATGAGTACTAAATATAAGGCTTGAAAAATATCAGAAAATGATTAAATAAGTAGGATAAAGGTTTTAGCTGGATCTTTAACATCTAACAACAGAACATGACAGAGTCAGGAACGTGGAAGATGGCTGGGCTTTTCTGAACAAGTAGGGTAATGCAGTCTACATAAGCAGGGTGCACGGACCGGATCACGACTTATTATCGTGACATTATTGTTGTTGGTGAAAGGGGGTCCCCGAAGAAAACCACTGGTTTAACCCAACCCCATGTTATATGATGAAGATTATTTTCCCACTAACTTAAAGCTCTTTGAGTGATTTTCTGGGTAACAGCTGCTGTTTGTGAATGACGTTGATCTTTGACAGATTTAATTAATGATAAAAATGAGGATTTTTAGCCGTGTGAAGCAACAGCCTTAAAACTGGCTTGTATGCTAATAACTGGTCAACATGTATGAAATCTGAACCATGTTTGTTATAATTTCTCAGCCCTCTTTCTTTGTCTGACAGAACAAAGGAGTAAGTGAACAAGAGCGGCTTCACAGAGAATTCAGCATTCCCGGTGCATGTAGGCACAAAGCTTTCTCATCTTTCTCCAGCCGGAATCGAGCTGCCTTTGATCAGGACTCTTACTGTCAGATGCTCTCTGCCCATATCTGGATTAGACGCGAAGGTGAAGACATCTTAATTGATATCACTCTCTTCACTGTCTTCAAGAGTCAACACACAAACACAGATTTGCACGTTTTCGATTTAGCTCTGCAGCTGTTCTGATCCACTCGCTCCCCGCGTGCCTTCGCCTTATTACACTCTTATTAATGTAATATCATTAAATGTCCCCCTGAACATGTGAGTGCAGCAATATTTATACACCACTCATAACATCCATTCCTTTTGGCAGGAGCAGATAACAGGCAAGTCCAGAGAGATCTACAGCAGAGTCATGAGGGTGGAAGCGATTATTTGTTGGGATGTGGTGGAGCGAGGCTGGGTTAGAGTTGGTGGTTGAGGCATTCAATCATTTAGTGTATTTATTATCCGTCCTCCAGCTCTGGCTTAATCCTGCATCTCCTAGATCAGGTAGAATAATGGCCTCCATAACCTTGGGCATCCTCCCCTCTTTGATATCTTTTCATTACAGATCTGTGGAAAACAGGCCACGAATCAGATAGTAAACCGAAGATGCATGTGTCAGTGCACCACTGCACATGCACACCTTTATGCTTTGAGCCAGTATTTCTCTTCACATCAGGGCTGCAGATAGAGGCAGCCTAAATGATTGGGAAATAATGAGGGAGGGCTGGGAGGGAAGGATCGATACAGAAGGACAGTGTTGTTTTATACCCAAGGCCAGGCTGGGATCAATATCTCTCACCTCACATATAGGCAGAAATATAATAATATAATGAAAGCAGTTACTCTTATTATTAAAAAAATACAAAAGAAAGAAAGAAAGAACAATCTTAACTTCAGTAAGACAGCATAAGCACTTCACTGAGTCTGAGGAAATTGTTTTGCAGCAACTACATTCAATGCCACACGTGTTTAAAAATAGTCAAGAATTGTAAGTGTGTGACATCAAACTAGATCAAAGTACCAGATAGACATTGGGCAAATACTAAATAATTAAAATGCAGTGTGTGATCATGTGCTGATGTGAAAAGTAGTATGTTACAGTATCTGTGTGATATGGTAATACAAGATTACTGAGTGCAATGAAGGGTCGATGACCAAAAAGTAGTGTGTGATGCTGGGACAGTCATCGCATAGGATGTAATGGGATATTTATGGTTATTGATGTTCGTCGCATTCTGATGGCTGCTGAGTGGAAAGACCTCCACTTTGGTGTTACCAGTTCATGCTTCCAAAGCATGAAGAGAATGTGAAGGATTGTTCATGATCCAGTTTCTGGTTCCTTTTCAATAGTGTCTGACATAGCTCTGAATCAGTTTGTTGCTTTTATTTCTGTCCACTCTGCCAGCACTGGCAGAAGAAAGGCCTTGAGATGTTACAGGATCTCAGCCTCTGTAAGACGTACATTCGGCTTTGACTGTTCCTGTACAGCACCTCCATGTGCGGACCTAGTTCAGTTCTCACTACAAAGTATCTGTAGCTGGAAACAGCTGGAGCTGATGAAAATAACTAGAATGGGTCTCCTCTTCCTGAAGTCCACAACCGTCTCCTGTACCTGCCTTAATACAGCCAACAGTAGCTGAATCATTTATTGCTGGCCAAAAGAAACAGGCATCAGTGTTGTCCAACTTTAAAATGGTCAACAGAAATGGAAACAGATTGGTTCCCTGTGGGGCCCCTTCACTGCTCAGAGATGCAGTTCTGCCCCAGTAAACCAGAACTGGTTCTACTCGCATACGCCTCATCATCTCAACAAGCGTCCATGGTTGGTGCTAAGGCATTTGAGAAATCTAAGAGCATGTTCCTCATGTGCATCAGAAGTGTCCAGATGTGTTTAGGTTTTCTGGAGATGAGAGCATCACAACAGGTAAACTGAGAATCCATGTATGATCTAACACTATGTCCATTTGGAGACAGGAATAGTTTTTTTCCAGGGTCTTCATTGCGGGTTAGATGAGAGCTTCAAACCTATTATCCTTTCTAGGGCTGGGTTTAAAAAATCGATTCATTGATTTCATTTAAATTAAATAAATCCCATATCAGTTCACAAAACATGGAGATTGATTTCTTTATGTGTCCTCTTTTTCGGTAATGTGACCCTTCTCTCGAGTGACTTACTGTACTGAGGCTCGGCGAGATCTTAGCGTATCTACACTCAGTTGTGTTGCTGCTGTCCAAAAAAAGAGATATTTTTTGTAGGATTTTTTTAACATCAACACATTTTCTGAGATCTGAACTTTAAGAATATTTAGAGTGAAGCCACTGAATGAAACACTTTCATCAGGACATTTAAAAAGTTTCACTTTTTACTGTCCTGAGTGTTTTTTAAATCACAGAATTTCTGACTGAATCTGGAGAAACACTGTATTGTGATGGTATTTCAGAAATGCATATAGATGTGTCAGATCTGATTATTACAGTAATCTGATTACTTCCAGATAAACAATTTTGATTGACAAGTAAATGGACTCAGAGTTTTATGAAAATATTTATTAGAGAGCGTTTTTAATATAAAAAAATTGTGGTGTTACACAATAGCTGTAAATGAATAGATATTGAATCAAATCAGATTTAATCAAAATCAATTCAAAGTGGGCTGAATTGAATCAAATCGAGTCAGGAAATTAGTGACATACCCAGACCTAGTCCTTTCAGCCATTAGACCATCTGTTCTTGAGCACCGGGACTAAACATGATGCCTTCCACACAGGGAGGGGAGGACCCTCAGACTCAGTGTAAAAAAAATCACACAACTGAGTTGTACTGGTTATCAGTTGTCTGGACAGCTAGAAGTTGGATAGTTAGCCACTACATTTGTCTTGTCCAGTTGTCATGTCACCTGACATGAGTGGACAGTGACAAAGGGATTGTTAGCCCTCTATAAACACATTACTGCTCCCTTTACATACGTAAATAGATACCCTCAAATGTCACTGTCCTCATATTTTCATGTGTCCCTTACATTGGTAGCAAATACATCCACCAGAGGACAGTGGAGAGCTCAGAGTTCACCTCCCACACCAGTTTCAGACGATAGCAAACATGACAATGGTGGACCAGATCATGACAGATTTAAAAAGAGGCAGCACAGTAGATGGTGGTGGTCCGGTGCAGCCATTAAATAGATTGCACCACCATAGCCTTTAAAACTCTTTAATCTATCAGGGTATGCATCTTCAAGAGTCCCAGAAACAGACCACATTACTGAATGTTCTGATTACCAGGATTGATTACCAGAAAACCTATGACTCAATGCCACAAACATGGATCCTGGAATGCCTGAAGCTGTACAAGATCAACAACACTCTAAGAGCCTTTATCGCAAACTCACTGATGCTATGGCAGGCCACCCTTGAGGCCAACTTTAAGCCAATTGCACAAGTCATTAAATGTGGCTTATACCAACGAGATGCTCTGTCCCTGCTGCTATTCTGCGTAGACTTGAACACCCTCAGCTAATTAATCAACAAGTCTAGCTATGGCTGCCGACTCAGGAATAGAGCCACCATTAGTCACCTCCTCTAGATGGATGACATACAGTTATATGCTAAGAGTGAGCAAGACATTGACTCACTGATCCACACCATCAGGATCTACTGCAGGGACATCAGAATGTCATTCGGACTGGAGAAATGTGGCTAAATGGCAACAAAGAGAGGGAAGGTTGTCCATACAGAGGGCATTGCACTCCCAGAGGGCAGAATGACAGATGTTGAGGAGAGCTACCTTGGCATACCACAAACAAACAGCAACCATGAAGAAGCCACAAGGAAAGCCAAATATCTGCAAAGAGTAAGGCAAGTCCTCAGAAGTCAGCTCAATGGCAAAAACAAGCGTGGGAAGTTAACAGCTATGCCCTGCCAGTGATCAGATACCCTATTGGCATAATAAGCTGGCCAAAGGAGGTAGTTCAGATCACAGATATTAAAACACGGAAGCCGGTCACCGTGCAAGGAGGGTTCCACCCCAAATCCAGTGTCCAGGGGCTATACACTAAGCGCAAAGAGGGAGGTCAAGGGTTAGTGAGCATCAGAGCCACTATCCAAGATAAAACATCCAAGCTCCAAGAATACATCAGAACGATGGCTTCAAGGAATGAAGCACTGAGTGAATGTCTAAGGCAATGGAACTTGGAGGAGAATGAAATGGCGGCACCAGCATGGGAGGACAAGCCCCTGCACAGTATGTACCACCGTCAGATAGCTGAAGTGGTGGATATGAACAAATCCTATCAATGGCTAGAGAGGGCTGGACTGAAGGACAGCACAGAGGCGGTAACCATGGCAGCACAGGAGCAAGTCTTAAGTACCAGGGCAATCGAGACCCAGATCTACCACACCAGGCAGGACCCCAGGTCTACCACACCAGGCAGGCCCCAGACTACCACACCAGGCAGGTCCCCAGGTGCAGGCTGTGCAAAGAGGCCCCTGAAACAATACAGCATCTCACAGTAGGGTGCAGCAAGATACTGGCCGGCGATGAATACATGGAACGCCATAACCAAGTAATAGTGTACAGAAACATCTGTGCATAATATGGACTGGAGACCCCTAGGTCACAATGGAAAACACCTCCCAATGTGGTGGAGAATGAGAGATCCTGTGAGACTTGGGACCTATCTGAAGCACTGGGGCCATGTCCCTCCACACTGGAGAAGTAGTTCCAACAGATACATGGAGAAACATCAGACATCTCTATCCAGAAGAGTGCAGTCCAAGGAACAACTGAGATACTGCGTAGGACCCTCAAGCTCCCAGGACTCTGGTAGAACACCCAAGCTTGAGATAAACAGCCACCCACTTTACCCAAGAGAGATGGGAGGGTGGGCGAGGGAAATATATATAAATATATATATATATATATATATATAATTACTCTTTCCTGAGCTGCCACCTTACCATGGTGGAGAAGTTTGCATGTCCTGACGATCCAAGGAGCTATGTTGTCAGGGGCTTTATGCGCCTGGTAGGGTCACTCGTGGCAAACAGGTGTCTAGGGGAGGGACCAGATGAAATGTGGCTCAAAGCACCCCTATGGCAACAACAAACCATGGACCCAGGTTTCCCTTGTCTGGATGTGGGTCACTGGGGGCCCCCTCTGAAGCCAGGCCTGGACATGGGGCATGGAGGCGAGTGCTTGGTGGCCGGGCCTTTGCCCATGGAGCCCAATTGGGCTCAGCTTGAAAGGGTGACATGGATCCCCGCTCCAGTGAGCTCACCACCTGCAGGAGGGGCCATAGGGGTTGGATGCAGTGTGAGCTGGGTGTCGGCCAAAGGCGGGGAACCTGGCGGTCTGATCCTCAGCTGCAGACGCTAGCTCAAGGGATGTGGAATGTAGCCTCTCTGACAGGGAAGGAGCCTGAGCTGGTGCGCAAGGTTGATTGGTTCCGGCTAGATATAGTAGGACTCAACTCGACACACAGCTTGGGCTCTCAAACCACTGTCCTCGATAGGGTCTGGACCCTCTTCCATTCTGGAGATGCTCCCAGTGAGAGGCACCAAGTGGGTTGTCCCCCGACTTGGCGCCTGGGTTTTACCTCGGTAGACGAGAGGGTAGCCTCTCTCCACCTTCAGGTGGGGGGACGGGTCTGACTGTTTGTGCTTATGCACCTAACAGCAGGTCATAGGAACCACCCTTTTTGGAGTCCTTGGAGGGGGTGCTGGAGAGCACTCCTTCCAGGGACTCCCTCGTTCTGCTGGGGGACTTCAGTGCTCACGAGGGCAATGATAGTAAAACCTGGAGGGTCGTGATTGGGAGGAACGGTCCACCTGATCTGAATGGTAGTTTGTTGTTGGACTTCTGTCATGGATTGTCAAAAACAAACACCTTGTTCTGGCATAAGAGTGTCCACAGCTCTAGGCCACAGTTTGATGATCGACTTTGTAGTCGTATCGTCAGACTTGCGGCTGCAAGTCTTGGACACTCGTGTAAAGAGAGGGGCGGAGCTGTCAACTGATCACCACCTCTTCTCTGCTCTTTGTGGATGATGTGGTTCTATTGGGTTCATCGGGCTGTGATCTTCAGTTCTCACTGGAGCGATTCACAGCCAAGTGTGAAGCGACTGGGATGAGAATCAGCTCCTCCAAATCCGAGACCATGGTCCTCAGCCATAATTGGTGCTTTCTCCGGATCAAGAATGAGGTTCTGCCCCAAGTGGAGGAGTTCACGTATCTCAGTGTCTTGTTCATGAGTGAGGGAAGGATAGAGTGGGGGATTGACAGGCGGATCGGTGCGACATCTGATGCGGACTCTGCATGTGTCTGTCGTGGTAAAGAAGGAGCTGAGCCAAAATGCAAAGCTCTCTACTTACCAGTCAATCTACGTTCCTACCCTCACCTATGGTCATGAGCTGTGACTATTGACAGAAAGAACAAAATCGCAAATACAAGCGGCCAAAATGAGTTTTATCCGCAGGGTGGTCGGGGTCTTCCTTAAATATAGGATGAGAAGTTTGGTGATCCAGGAGGCGGTCAGAGTAGAGTCGCTGCTCCTCCACATTGGGAGAAGCCAGATGAGGTGGCTTAGGCATCTGGACGCCTCCTTGGTGAGGTTTTCCAGGCGGGATGATGGCATCCCACCCCGGGGAAGACCCAGGACACGCTGGATGGACTAGATCTCTCAGCTGGCTTGGGCATGCCTTGGGATCCCCCTGGATGTGCTGGTGAATGTGACCAAGAAGAGGGAAGTCTGGGTTTCCCTGCTTAGGCAACTGCCCCTGCGACCCGGCTCAGAAAAAGCAAAGTAAAATATATATATACAATTGCTTTTGTGATGTCATTTTGTTAATATCTTTTTAAATTAAATGAACCAATTCATTCTTACAAAGGTATCTGGTCGGGCTCTGATAGCATGGAGACACAAGATGAAAACAAATCATCAAAGATGTACGTCTTCAGTTTAACTCAAACTATTTAGTATGTATTAGTTTTTTGTTCAGTTAGTGCATGCTGCTTCTATTTTTGTACCAAAAAAAAAACAAAAAACAAAAGAAAACTACATTGTATACTCTGTGTGTGTGTGTGCGTGTGTTTGTGTGTGCGTGTGTGTGCGTGTGTGTGTCAGTGCCTATTGTCTGGCCAGGTCAGTTAATAAGGTAAAGGAGCAGAGAGGAGAAAAACAGATATTCAATTATTTTTCAGTGCTCTGACTGAGATGTGGGAAAAACAGTAATATCAAAACCAATTTAATATAATTTACATCAGAAAGAAATTAAGTTCTCATGGAAGTCCTGCAAAATGAAATCAGTGGCAAAAGTACCAGAACAAACAGGCAGCTGCTGTTTGTTTGTTCAATAAGAAATTAAACAAACCATTGATATGATTAAAAAATAGAGTTGTTAAAATATCTGGCATAAGAAGAGTTGTACTGGTGTAGAATAATAAGAATAAAGTCTTTTGCACAAAGAATTGGAATAAAGTTGCTTGAATCAATGTGTAATATGACATAATGGATGACAGAAAAGGCCTAGGGCTTCGTGTACGAAGGATTGTGTAACTTTCATTTTAAAAGATGCTGTACGACCATAACTAGGAAAGTATGTATGCCCAAAAATACTCAGAAGCATGAATCTGTGCGAATGGTTTTTTCCTGCAGATTTTTCCCCAGTACATCCCACTTTATTGGAATTGTGCGCAGCCCCTTGGACCATCCTATCTCCTCCCATTGATAAATATATGATAAGTATAAATAGGAGGCATGCTTTCACTGTTTGTCCACTTAACAATGCCAAACACATCAGAGTCAATGCTTGTAGCAGAAGTGGAAGCCAGACAATGTTTTATTTGGTGATCCTCTGGAGTAAGCATCAACAGGAAGAATATTGAGCGAAGAAGACTGTCAGTGCAGAGGGATCAATACATTGCACTTCTTCTGTGATAAATTAAAAAAATGCTTTGACATTCAAGTAGTTGTAAAAAGAAGGGTTTCAGTTCATCAGCGGAGTGCGACAGCTACAGGAGGAGGCCCGGGGACACTGGAGCTAACCCTGCACGAAGGGGGAAAGGCCTCCATCACTGGAATATCCACCTTTTGGCATCCTTCCGGCATAAGCCGGTAATTTGGATATTTACCTCCACCAAAGCGGAGGTCATGTAGAGATTTTGATGAAGAAGAAACAAGTGATTAGATTTTGGTTGTGATCTGGATCACCCCCTGGAGCAAGGAACCTTTTAAAGGATTGCTTACTATTTTTACCATTAGAGCCACTAACAAAAAATAAACAAAACAAACATTACAATGGCTTTGCAGAGGTCTGAGCTCTCCGAGTGTTTCTAGTTTAGGTATGTTATCCCAAAGTACATCGAATAAAATTTAGATGTTGCTTAGTCACAGTAAGTAGAACCGACCCAAATGTTAGAGACATAAACAGACGGAACGTGCAGATTTAAAAGGTAATGCCATTTATTTTTAGAGAAAAAACTGAGAGCAGCGCCGTGGACACACAATCCACGCGTGTGTGTCAGGTGGTTGAAACTGATGAGGGGCACAGATCTCAAACACCTCAGGCCTCGGCTGCAGAGGGACGCCGGTCTGGCCGCGTTCGGACCACTGCTCTGCTGGAATCCCAGAGCGTCATCTCATGAAAGCAATGCAATAAAGTGAGACAGAATAACATTTATTCGGTTAAATAAGCAATACACTGAAAAATAAATATTGTCTGCTCACCACTGATTTAACAGTCTGTGTATTACATACAAATGATGTAACACAGATGCCAGATTTTCTTCAGTCTGCTTCATTAATTTGGTGAATGTCATTTACAGGCAAACTGTGAGGGTTTGTCATTTTGTGCTTATGCTACATGCTAGCACAAGGCAGCAAGCCTTCTGTGTTGTGTATTGAAGGACGTTACCGGTCCAGACACTGCCAGCAGACTTAAAGCTGCCCTATGGGCAGCTCACTGATTGATCGGGCCCTTGCATGCAGGTCATTGCAATGCCGCCTTTAAGTTAGATTTATACTTGCACGGCGTGCGTGTGGTCTTTTATGGCATAGTTGACACTGGTGAGTGTGCTCTTGCACTCGAGCAAAGGGGGTACACATTGTTATGGTGTTGTATTGCAGTTTTTCTTCCTAATCTGAAGGTGGCAGCAGGGGTGGCATCAGCTGGTAATCCCAACAGGTCGGAGTTCTTTTGATGGTTCACTTCAGTTCCGGTATGTATTTCCTGTTTTAAAACAATGGCGTCGAACATGGTGCAGTGTCTTCATGAGCTTGTGAAAGCAAATGAAGAAATAATTCAATCGGCCTCTCATCAACTTGATCCATTGGGTGTTGTTTTTAAAAATGGCGGTTACTACACAAATTTAGCGAGATCTAGAAATCCAGACATGCGTAATTCCAAACTGACCAATCACAAGGAAGTACTTTGCATAACTGCGTAAGGGAGCATGTCAGGTCTGGAAGAGGTGTGTGTCAGACCTCTGCAGACCTACAGGGCGCCTACGGTAGCTTTACGCTGTCTTGTTGTAGATGAGCGGCGTGAGGAGCCAGGTGGCCAAAGGGAACTATGGTCACCCTGAGGTCATAATTATACTGAATTGATTACAAACACCTTAAAACACATTAAAGTAATTTAAACATTTCTTGATTATTTCCATTAGAAATCTAAAAAAGAAAAAAACATTTTATCTAGAAGCCAGCTATCCTGCACAGCCTCTGCCTAATGGTTGTTCCCAACACTATTAAACCACAGGATGGGTGAATGATTTGAACTAGGCCAATGTACAACAACATTTTAGGACACATTTGCACATCACCAATAACTTGCATGTTAATAGAATGAAAATAGTTCTGGTTTACATAAGCAATTTAATTTGCTGAAAGTGGCCTAATAGCAATATGAGTGCAGTTGATTGCTCCTATTACATCAGGAAATCAACTCCTTGCTGAAAATTGCATTCTAATGTATAACTGTTCAGCCATGGTATTGGAAATTTCCTATATCTTGATGTCATCTGGATGAGGCCAGCATGGTGCGACTCACGGATGACTGACAGATGCTTGACCTGTCAACAAGCCCCCATTGAAAGGCTCCTGTTTCCAGCCACCCGAGTGTGGTGAGGACTTGCATTGGCACTAGCAAAGTACGACTCCTCTCAGACTCCCAATGAAACACTGAGGCCGGTTAAGTGCAGAGATCCAGAAGAACTGGTCTTAGTGACTTAAAACAGCTGATTAACCAGTCGTCATGCTGCACCAGCAGGTCAGTGTGGTTTTTCTTCCATTGGCAAAGCTGCCATTGTTGTGCACATACACACACCTTCATACAACTATTCATTGTTCATTTTGGAAATTATTTTGTGTGAATCTATTAACTTATACACATCTGACCCTATGTTTTCTTCTAAATGACAATATCGTTTCATGTGTGCAGTGGAAGTGTGTGCGCCGACAACAAAGCTTTCATTGATGTGTGTTAACATCTTCATGTGACATTAGCAGAAAAAAATAGTCTACTTTGGATTTGGCAAAGATGTGGTCTCTCCATCGCCTTTGAGCTGTCTAGCCTCTTCCTCCCAACAATAACTGCAGCCATTTCTTCATCAAGTTGTGCCTTTCAGACATGCTAAATATAGACACAAAAACAGCCAGTTCAACCAGTTCCTGTTTGCTAAATCCCATTACGTGTGCTGTGCTGAACTATTTTCATCTGCTCCTCCCAGTATTTTACGCTTTCTGGCAGAGATAAATGGATCGCTAAATGATAGGACACATTATTTTGTCCATTTAACAGACACAGTTCTTCGTGTGCCTGCTTAGTGAATCAATGTGCTTTTCAGTGTGTTTTTGTATGTCCTGTCAAGTTTACATGGTTTTAGACATGCTAACCTTTAGTCAAGAAGGTTGTCTGCTCTTGCTGGGAAGTCCACTTGTTGATGTAGTTTGGTCAATAAAACCTTTAGACATACGTGGTTAATGTTGCCTGTTGTGATGAGGAGTCCATCAGAGTGAGCTGCCGTTCACTGATGGCCTGGTAGAGTTGGTTGAGTGCCTCATGCTCATCACCGCTGTTTGTGGTGGAAGGCAAGTAAATAGTCACTAAAAGGATTGATTTAATTTCTCTTGATAGGTTGAAGTTTGGGCACTTAATGATCATACCCTCTGCTATCAGTGTCTGAGCACAATAGCCGCTTTCTGGCACCAAGTGTCCCTGATGCAAACACAGACACACCCCTGCCATGAGTCGGACCACCTTCCACGAGAAGGTTGGCTGGCTAGCTGAATGGCAGAGTCCAGTATATTATCATTTAACCAGGAGTCCAAATGAAAACACAGAAGTCCCTCACATTGCGCTGGCCAAATAAATCCATTATGTTGTCTAATTAACAAACATTGGCCAAAATGAGGGATGATATTGCAGGTCTGTGCAGGCTAATGGCTAGCTCTGCCTAGATGCCTTCATGCTGCCTTGCTTCTGCCTTCTTTCACACAGTTTCTTACAGTTTTCTATAGGTAAAATACGCTGGGCAAGATCAGTGCTGTTTTAATCTTGTCACAAGTCTCAAGGCCCGAAGTTCCTCAGTGTCATTCTGGTCCAAGATGTGGTTTTTGGTCTTGTTTCTTATATCCAGAAGGTAGTGGAGACAATGTCTTGTGACTAACTACTCCAGCATGTAAACACACATCCTAAGAGAGAAAGGGGCCACCAGACTCCATGAGATCTTCGGTCTCACGCCCTCCCAGCTGACTTATTTTGGCTTGTGATGGGTGTTTATGTGTCCTAATAACAAAACTGTCTCTGGGCAAAGGGTTCATCAGTGCTCCGGCTACAGCTGAGCACTTGAAACAGATGATTTCTCTCATGTACTTTACTGCTTTAAGCTGCACTTGTAAATGAGGACTGAAGTCTTTGATAAAAACTGAAGAAACGGACCAGCAAACATAACTGTTAATAATGTTGCTATGGTTGTTGTTATTATTCATGTTTTATAAGCTAGCTTTTATAACTTTCTATTAATTAGTTACTGAAGTTAATTCTATGCTAGAATTTTGCTGTTTTAAATAGTTTTTGTCTCAACTTATTTTAATTTTGTCCTCTGTATTTTCTGCTGCTATGTTTAGCACACTGTAACATTGTTTAGAAAAGTGCTATATAAATAAAGTTTTTAAAAAGAAGCACTTACAGAACAACAGGGATTGTTCAGCTATTCTATTTTTTGGTCCCTTTCTTAAGGTTTGTTTAACTCTCCATCAGCACCATGCATCCGTCCTATAACTGCTTACAGAAATCATTTTCCTGCAGGAAGATAAGCTGCACACTGTATAGTCTCTTTCTTTAGCTCTCAGTTTGACTGAGCCAGCAGGAGGTCAGACCTGTATTTGGGGGCCCGTGGAGGTTCCTCTCTTCCTGCTGTCATGATGAGGTCTAAAAAGGCTGACAGGTCACGGTAACCCAGGCAGAGCCCCCACTTTGTCTTGGCCGATAAGCTCCAGCTGCACTATGATAACAATGTAAAGAAAAACAGGCTTCCAACACTGCATCTGTGTCGTCAGCACTGACCCAACACTACTCATGCAGTCAAAAGAAAAGTGTGGTTTGGAGGTGACGGTTGCTCGGCGTTAGTGAGCACGCCTCTAAGGGAAAATATTGACATATTACATTTAATATGGAACAGTACAAAACAGTTACAGGTACAGTAAATCAGATCATTATTTAGTGAAACATTTTCCAAAATGAACTTCCAGACACATTTATTGGGCTGATAACATTACTCAAACACAGTGTATGACCATTGTAAACAATAAAACAGAAAAGGCATCAGCTCAAACTGAGAACTGCTCCAGAATTCATAGTGTGCCAAGCTGGTTAATATTCTTAACTTTTTGTACTTTTTTAAAATCATTTTCATATATCTTTTTCATTTTAATTCATTGTTTTCTTTACATGTTCATTTTTCGCAATATTGATAATAATAACAATAATATGTACAAACGAGGCCAAGACGCTGTTGCTCTGAGGCTGAGAAAGCCTGGAGGGTTTGCTCATTGCCTGTGACATGACTCGTAGTTTTGGACAAATGACAAGGTAAGGCTGCTGCTGCTGATTACACATCCTGTTGGTGACTATGAAACGTCCACGTGAGTCTTTCTGACTGCTTTTGTCTTGAACGGCGAGGTTCGGGGGAGGGCAGTGACTTAGTCTTTGAATTTTCCCACTGATGGCAACATTTTTTATGTACAAAGACTTTAAAGTCCTGACGTTGTCCTGTTGGTTGGGAGGATAGCAAATGATTGATTCCATATTTTTTTATAAGTGTCCTTTTTTTTTTTTAATTTTGTTTGTTTTCTCCCAAAAAGTTGGTATCAAAATGTCCATATAGATGTTGTCATACAGTGGGGGGTAAGGGTTTGTTAGCAGGTGATAAGTTGAAGGTTCAATCGGTTCTCCATGTATGAAAAGAAAAGTCTCTTTGCTTGCGAGTTCCTTTATTCCAATGTCTGGTGTTGTCTTTATACAATGCCATGAAAAAAATCTTCGATGAGATGCAGCCCTAAGAACAGTTTTATATTTTTCCTTCCATTCTCCTCTTCCTCGTCTTTGCCTCATTTCGTATCCATGTTTGACATTCGTTTCCTCTCTTCACACATCCGAGGAAGCCTATTTTAGCAGCCATTCGTTCACTGAAAGTGAGGAGAAAGACAGCAGTGAGGAAGGGAGAATAATGATAGAAAAACATACAGTATATTTATGGGTCACCCTCCCGGGGGGCAGCTCAACTGTTTTCTGACATTATTCCCTCAACCCTACCCTGCACTGCATTAAATCGTTAGCTATACCATGCAATCTTAAAGGGACAGTGCTTGAATAGATGGGGTGAATGGATAGTATATGGGTGTGTGGTGATTGGTGGGGGAAATTTGGGGGTGAGGAGGTGGCATTATTGTTCAACTGGCCTTACAGAAAATTACATCCAAAGCTGAAGAGGTGTCAGGAGGATGAATAAATACAGTGATTTGATGAGAAGGAATCTGTGGGAGAAGGGATTTATTGGAGTGCCTCATCATGATCAGATTTCCTTTCATCAGACCCTGAAAATCAAAGGTCAACCATCTGAGGCTGCTGCTTTCAAGATTAGGAAGTTCGACCTAATTCAAGTGGAATAATTAAAACAGTGGGGGCTTGTATTGTACTCCACTTCTCATCATGTTCCTCTGAATGATAATTTCACTGAGTTAAAGTATACAAGGATTTTAGAAAAAGGTTTTCTTTCTGTTCGTTTCTTTCTTTGGATTAAACCCCCTCACTGACAAAATGATGAAAACAAAGATAATCGAGTCCTAGGTATTAAAATAAAGAAAATACATCTTCTGATGAATAAGAAGACATGACATATTACTGCTTGTCTTATTGGACTGATACACACTGCAGAAGCAGTGTGTATTAAAAGGTGTAGTGTACACATGAGTTTATGTTCCAGGTCCAGGTCCTGTGGCTGCAAAACAAGCCCAAATCATCAACCCTACATGTTTATATTATATATTATATATTCATATAACTTTGAATTTTATATGCTTCGATTAACAATCAACAGCTTTGCTGTGCATGCACTCTTATGACTAAATCAAGATATATTGCAACTCTGATATTAATATTTTTAAAATCATAATTTAGATTTTCTGAAATACAAGTTTTTTTGGCTTTTTAAATAATGTATAGTTTGTCAGATTACACACTTGGCTAATGCAGTTTATGTCCTCTAGGCTGAAGTCTCTTGGCTTATTACAAGCTTATTACTTGGCTGCATTTACATCCCACTTAGCTCAATATTCCAGTTAATTTAAGTTTGTCTTTCACCATAGATGCAACAAGTGGATGGTTATTGTAATATTAAAAGTTTCAGTACCATGAAGATGGTTTCAACCCTCTTCTAAATAAGTACAAAGCAGCTGCAGCTCAGGGTAGAGCTGATCTCAAGCAGAATTCGTTTGTTTTCCCAAATTCATTCTTGGCCAAAAGCATTAAGTCAGGTAAAGCATGTGATTATCTACATCTGATCTCACATTCAGATGCCTTGATTATCGCCTCTCGCGTGGAGGAGGGAGCAGTCTTCTGTTCCTGACCTTACACAAATCACCAAAAGAGACATTTTCTCCCATTTAATAAGACAACCTCTCAAAGCCTCTCAAAGCCCACAGCTTCAACTCCAAGGCCTTTAAATCTCCAAGCAATCAAATAAGCAGGTCTGCTCCTGTGTTTTTCTTTCTCGGAGAGCGTGCATTTGTTTGATGATAAATGAGGAGGAGAGGCGAGTGCAGAGCTTTGAAATCTTCCTCACAACTGCTGCAGTGAATAAATATTTTTTTTCTTTTAAGAGAAGTGGGGTGAGTAGAAACAACAGCAGGAATGACAGAGAAACAGAGAATAAAAAGAGTCAGCCATCGGACAGTTAACCCTACAATGAGCCACCCCGCCTTTCACCTTAAATGTATTTTAGGCTTCAAGGATGAAATTCAGAATTCTGCACAGATATATGGGCTGAAACAGTGGGTGGCAGAGGTGGCAGACTGGAACACCTCTCCGGGTGCAGGGAGTTGTGACAAGTCCAATTCCAGCCTCCCGGCTGTCAGACCTGCCAGTCAGAACAGGTGTTCTGAAGCTGTAGCCATCTGACTGTCTGCTCCCTTGTTTTCACCTCTTTCTCTTAGCACAGCAACATTTCACAGAGTCTCTGTTTAGCCACAGGTTTTTCTTCATACCTTTAGATGTTACTTTAATTAAATTTTATGTCAATCACTTCAGCTTTTATTTGTATTGCATCAGTATAGAACAAAGTCTTCTGGAGGCTCTGCACACATAATTAATTCCAGCTAATTCATTGTGACCTAATTAAAACAAACATGTGTTAGTCTTATTCATGATAACTGTGTTCATACAAGCCAGAGACTCGTCTTTGATTGAATCCCCATCCTGAGCTGCGTGGGGCGGCAGGTGACAGTGGAAAGGAAAAAACTCCCTTTTTACAGGAAGGAAAAAACCTCTGGCAGACCCTGTAAATCAGGAATGCATCTGATGGTATCTACACTCTGTCAACGGAGATTTTGATGAGTAAAAATTTAGCACAACTACTGATAAAGACTAAAATCTAGCTGGAGGCTCTGTAACACAACCCCAATGCCAGAAAAGTTTGGACTTCAAATCTCATAAATCCATTTTTAGTGGTGTGCAGATTGATACCAAATACCTTCCTTACCAGATATTTACATCCTAGAATTGATTTTCATGTTTAAATATTGATATTTTAGTAAACGGGGTAAATCGTAGTTTATCATCGATGTAAAAATGGTGGAACTATTCCACCTGCCGTAGTCACATAGCAGTGACCACCGTGAGGAAAATAATATGCTCTGCTCTGAAGATGCTGCATTAACCCTGAGCTTCACTGCTTTGTTCCCAATTACTTCATTACAGAAACTGCAGAACTGTGACACAGTGCTACAGCTGAGCTGTTTTCAGACTAGAACAGCATTTAGACTGGCTTTGCAAGATCACAAAGACACGTCAAAAGATGTAAATAATAAATTAAGCTTCCTCTGCTGTGCTGCATGCGTAACTGCACACAGAACTTCTTTAAGGTTGGAGACAGTATTGATCCTGCTCCTGCTGCATGATGCTACAGTTCTTTGATGAAGTCAAAGGAAGGAAAGCAACATTAAAGATCCGTTAGTTCAGTAGTAGACCGGTTTAATGGCACTTTTCAAGAGCTGTGTGTGACTTTGTGATGCTGTGATAGTGAAGCAGGCAGAACTGTGACTGGGATCAGGAGGTGGAGGTGGGCTTTGTACAGTCTGACCCACTTTAACACCAACATCAGACCGCTTTTATTCCAGGATAGCAGATACTCTCTCGTCAGAGTGCAAAAGTTTTATCTGCCACACTGCTTTGCTCCTTTTCTTTGTCATGTTCAGTTTTACCTGACACATCAGGAGCCAGATGCAGGAGACTGTAGTTTCATGACTCCATGTACTCACAAAGGCAGAAATCTGCTTTTCTTTCCCACCTGATTTAAAAAGCTCTGCATGTAGTTCTCTTTTATAGATCTCTTTCACTGTAAAACCATGGGGTGGCTGTAGCTTAGGAGGAAAGCTGCCGAGGAAGGCAGGAGGTTAAATCATGACTTCCCCAGACTCAGCATCCTTGGGCGAGATACAAAACCCTACAATGTACGAATATCTGTGTGACGGGTAAAAAACACAACACAAATCTGATTCCCAGTCTTATTTTTAGCCATGACTGCATGCAGACTAATTAGCCCACAAATGAATTTTGCCCCACAAATGAATCAATATTGAGCCATTCACTGGTGAAAAAAATAAATAAATAAATAAACAAATAAATAAAAAATGAAATCTCTTTCATTCGCTGATTTAATCTCTGGAATCAGAAACTAAACAAATATATATAAATGGAAGAAACTGGTGGGAGTAATTATCACTGAATTTTCAGCGTCTTTCTTTTAAAGCTTTAAATATGCCATGGTAAAATAAAAAAAAAGAAATAGTCTGATTACAGACTGTCATGTATCTGCTCGGACAGGGACAGGATCATGGTGCATATGACTGCTGTCCAGACAAACCCCTGCTTTGTCTGCAATGGATGAAAGCAAACAGCAGGGTCTGCAACCTAAATCTGAAAGAGCCGTTTTCCCTTAGCCCGGCTAAAAAGAACTTGTTTAGAGACACAAATGTTACGAGACCTTTTGAAAAAAATCATAATCTGTTATCTTAATCTAAATAGTAAATTTGTGGAACCACAATTTTATTCTATTTTTAGGTTTTGAAATAAGGAAAAACATAAAACCGTAGCAGAAAGAGGACAGATACATTTTCTGGGATGTAGATATTTGTGGAAAACGATGTAAAAACATCCCACAGTTTTCAACCTAATGAAAAGAAAAGTAGAGCTAAAAGTAGATTACTGGAACTTTTAGTTTCACTGCAGAAAGTCAATGCAATTATTCCCTGAAAAAACTTAAAAAAAAAAACTACTAAAACCTGCATTTGGTATTATATATACATATATTAGGTGGCTCTTTTTTTTCTTTTAGTAAACTTTATTAAGAGCTATTTTTGACCCCTGACCTACACGCTGACTTAATGTGTGTGAGAAGGGATAATACCAGAAAAACAGTTGTTTTCTGCTTAAAGCCTCATTAGAAAAGTGTTTCACATATGTATCATTATAACACATGGTTGCAATTATTTATAGCACCAACAATTACATTAAAGTACAATTTAAAAAAATAAAAAAGACACTAAATTAGAACTAGAATTGACTGTTTTGTTTTATGTTAAATTATTTACCCTCTTTTCCCCATTAATGCTTGGATGTATGGCTGAAGAATGTGTGAGGCTTGCAGGTTCTTAAAAAATCTGTTTGCATAATGAAAACGTGTATGCATGATTTCTGTGTGCATGCAGTTTTTGCTTTTGGTTCCAGGCATGTGTTCTGGGTTAAAAATGTACCCACTACATCTGCAGCTTCTCTCTTTAGAGCCTGTGACTCATTTTAAGGACTCAGATTGTCGGTAGGTAAACTGGTAGCTATGCACTACTTGTGCTGTCCTGTCATACAATATCATGACTTTTCTATTTTTATTACTTTACCATCTGCAAATCTTCCTGTTGATCCCATGATAAATTAACTCGAGCTGCAAAACAAAACCAGAATAAAGTGTTTCAGACAATCTAGCTCAAGTGTTTAAAACTTGTTTCTTCTCCAAATGATTTAAGTTGAATGAAATCTACATTCTTCCAGATTCATGCACAAAAAATTGGATTCTGCAAAATCAGCACCCAGGATGTAAGAATCTAAATTATTCTTTGAGGAAACTATAAGGAATGTGACGTTTTCCCTGAGGAAACATGTTTCTACATGAGATGATTCAGCATGTTTATGATGGATAATCTGTGTGTGAGAGAGATGACCAGACTGATGAGCTACACCAGCACAGCTGGGCAGTCGTTTGTACCCCGGTACTGGAGCTTCTGAGCCCTGTTGTTGGGGCAGTCCTTGCCCTGCATGCTGAAGTTGATGTTGGTGCGGATGCAGCGGTTGTTCAGTGGCTGAACCGGACGAACATTGTCACTCATGCTCAAGAAGATCTGAGATGGCTGGTTCTGGCTCAGCAGCCGCAAGGAGTGCATCTATGACAGAGAGAAGTTGGCAGAGGTATTATGGACATGTCAGCAAAGCTTTGTGCTCCACACCGCTCTTTTCCAGCCATGAATGTGCTGAGGATTAACTCCAAAAAGAGTAGAGTGAGACCTCTGCTGCTGAGCCCAGAGGTTTCACCGGGGCAACAATAGTTAGTGAGAGAATCCCAGCGTGAGAAAGACGAAACCCCAGTGGGCTGTGGGAGCTGTGTTTGATGGCTGGAGCTCACCTGCATGCGTGTGAGGTACACCGGCTTGTTCATCAGGATCCACGTCACCGTCTCGAAGCATGGAGGAATGGTCATCGAGCCATCATATGTGATGAAACTGCTAGTTTCTGGGTAAATCTCCTCGATGTTGAGGCCGGTTAGAAGATATGCATCATCTGCAGGAAGAAAACCAAGAAACAGACACAGAGACCTTTAATGTTTTACCACATGGTGTCATTGGAGTTATAAGAGCTGTTTGCTGTGTTAAAAAACAAAACCAAAAGATTTATCAGCATAAGGAAAGGTGATGATTGTTTCTTTTCAAACTGTTTGGTATATTGTGAGAATAATAACTCCAGCAATTTACCTCAAAAAAAAGTGAAGCCATTATTTAATATACCTTTATTTACTGCTGATTACACCAAGTCTTTCCTGGACGTAGACCTTAACTTATAAAATCTATTTCTAGTGTTTAATGTAGTTGAAATGACCTGCACTGTCAGTCTACCTATCCAGTCTTGTGGAAAATGCAGAATTAAATGATAAACAGTCCTCAAAGACTCCTCTGAGTTTCGTTATGCTTGCCTAGAGCCCTGAGGCGCCCTCCTTCCAAGGCAGAGGGTCCACATCAGCCCAGGAGGACTAGGCCCCTCCACACAACCACGTTGCGTGGGCCAGCACACACCCAGATGTTCCAGCCATACACCCTGGGAACCAGGGCACCGACATCCCCACCCCACCCCCCAAAACGAGCATATGGGATGTACAAGACGAGGTAATGATTGTGGACTTGCGACTATTATTAACAGAAAAATCCAGAACTGAAAAAAAAACCCAACAGACGGCTTGAACGTGAACTTTATATCCTTCCTTGCTCCCCAGTCAGCTCGCTCTCTGATTGGCTATGTTCTGTTCCACGTCACCATCCACACAGTCCCGACTCAGGAGTCGTTGGCTTTCCCCAAGACAGGCCAGAAGCAGCCGTCCCCCACGACCAGGACACACAGCGACCACAGCCAATGAGCCGCCACCGACACCAGAAGGCCCCACCCACCACATGCCTAGGGGAGAAGGAGAGGAGGGGGAGGAGGACAGTGGGAGAGCCCAGACTCACGGCCCACCACTCCCAGGTCCTATACTATTATTTCTTACTGCCACACAATAAGAGTTTACCAATTCTTACTTTCACATTAAAACATATTTCCAAAGAAATGAATTAACCTTTGATTTATTTCCAAACATGTACACACACACATATGTGGAAATAAGCTGTTAAAATGACATTATTCCTTAAAAATGCTACCACACTTATGACCTCCTTCACTGCATTAAATTAGTCTCTTTCAAATATAACTGGATAAAAATCTCTCTCGTTAAAGCAGGATTGTTATTTTACATGAAGCAGCGAATCAGAACTGGTTCAGAATCAGAATGAATTAATCAAACGGCACCAGTGCAGAATAATGACATACCACCCAGAAAAATCCTCATTCCAGCATGATAAAATGTTCAAATTATAAAAATGGTTTCTGATATGCATAGTGAATGAAATTCTCCTTTCAGCGAGTCGTGTTCAGATGACCAGGATCTGGTCTCCTTACAAGATATCTGATTAAATTAATCAGCCTGCAGTTATTTTCTGCTTTAAATAAGTTTTCAGTGCAATGTTTCTTATTAAGTAACATCATGAAAATATCATGGGGGATTTCTCATCTTTAAATCAGTGCACACGCATATCTGAACTTTATTTTTTTCTCTACTACTCTCCTGTTAAGTGACTGTGTAACATGGAGAAAACAGAAGAAAAAGCTCCTCTTTGTGGTTGGTTCCACTGTTTCTTGATGATGCACGCTGTCACACAAAGTGACTCAGTGTGTGAAAGAAACACCAGCTACACATTCATGACTGGCATTTGATAGTAATAGAAAGCATTTATGTGATTTGTATATCGACATGTTGACAAGTGTCATAGCTGGTCTGACCCGTCACAAGATGGTCTTCACGTTGACTCTCATCACGCTGAGAGCTGAACATGATTATCTCTGAAAGTTTCCTGAATAAATCCTCCTCCTCACTACTCATTACACTCAGCTCATCTTTCGTAACTAATTTTTCTCACTTCTTTCACATAACATCTACAGCTCTGTGAATGACAGGCTATTGGTGTTACAGCACAAAACCTCTTTTATCCAGACTGTCTCCACTGTCAGGACACTAATTGGACAGACTGCGACTCTCTGTCTCGTTCACTCTCTTCACACTCCACTAGATTTTCCCCCGAAACTTGTCATCCTCTGGGCCTCCGTTGACAAATGGACTTGCCTCCTGTGATGAGGTCACTGTAGTGGACCCCAGAAGCTTTAGTGCTAATTGAACTGCATCACTGACTAACTCTTCTGTACAAATGTACAACAAAGAAATATGAGTTTATCTCAGATATAATGAGCATGTCAGCCCCCCTTTTATGAATCTGTGGCCCTCTCCACATCTGCAAACAACAGCTGAACATCAGCTCTGTCACAGGTCTTTGACTGTGTGCTTGATGTGAATCTGGATGGAGGAATACATCTTTGTGTGTGTCTGTGGGAACATGTGCATATTTAAACAAAGGCAATAGCCTGGCAGCATTATTGGCTGCGTGAAGCCTGTGGACCCAAGAGTCCGCATGAGTGGGTTTTGTGTGCGTGCCGGTGTGTGTGTGTGTGTGTATGAGTCATAGGTGTGAGATGGTGTATCTGACAGTTCTGACAGCAGTCAGAGTCTGGGCTACTCTCCAGCTGGATCACATCATACCCACAACATCAACTTTAGCTCCCAGCTTCACCCAATCCCTCTGAGACTCCTCCCAACCACAAGGGGTCAGTATGTTTAACCTGTCACTCACTTCCATACCCCTATTTATCCAATTATTTCCGTCTTTGTTAAAGGTAGCTCCAGGCGATCTCACCACTGGCTGGGGGAGATGTCTGTGGGGAACCATCGTCTTCCAGGAAGAAATGTGTTCAGAAAAACATCCTGAATGATGGTGATCACTTCAAAGTTTGGTGAAATCAGATGGAAGAAAAACAGCAGTAGAACTCACGACAATGTTTAATAGTGAAAGTAAGAACAATTTTACATGAACAATGCGAAGGAACTCAAGGGACTGACCAGCTGTGTAGACATAACAAAACCTCTAATCAGAGGGGTTAACCGGAGAAAAAAGCTTTGCTAGGGAGCATAAAGACTGGACTCTGGAGCCATGGAAGAAGGTCATGTGGTCTGATGAGTCCAGATCTACCCTGGTCCAGAGTGATGGAGCATCAGGGTAAGAAGAGAGGAGGATGAATGGATGCAGCCATCATGCCTAGTGCTGCTGTACAAGCCTGTGGGGGCAGTCTATGATCTGGGTTGCTGCAGTTGGTCAGGTCTAGGTTCAGGTCTAGGTTTCAGGTCTAGGTTCAGCAACATTATGTGTCCAAAGAATGAGGCCAGCTGATACCGGAATATACTGAATGAGCAGGTTATTCCATCTTCCCTGATGGCACTGACATATTCCAAGATGACAAAGCAGGATTCATTGGGCTCAGATTATGAAAGAGTAGTTCAAGGAACACATGGACTGGCCACCAGAGTCCAGACCTGAACCCCACTGAGAATCTTTGGGATGTCCTGGAGAAGGCTTTGCACAGTAATCTGACTCTCCCATCATCAACACAACAAAAATGAATGCAGCACTCTCAAAATTCAGAACAATGGTGTCAACAAGTGAAGTAGAAATGATAGCAGTGCCGGTCAAAGATGATGTGGAGCCCGAGGTGAACCTCAGCTGTGGCGTCCCTAAAACCAAAATATGTAAAAAATCAACACATGGTTGGTTTTTATTTGAAATTTCAGCAACAACTACTGAGGAGTCTGTGTTTGGTCCTTCATCAGGTTTTTTACATTGAGCTGCGGTACTTTAAAAGACACAGTTAACAACAACAAATAAAACACTGAAATACTATCTAAGTAGTAAATACTATCTAAATACTATCTATGTACACATATCAACATAACAGTACACCAGAAAAAAGTTTTGAGAGCTACTTCTGGAGCTTATGAACAGTAGATGCCACCATCTTAAGGATTTTTAAAAGTTCCACTTTGTCATCTGACATTACCGTAATTTAGCTGCTGCTTCATCCAAAGCTTCTAGTGGCTAGACAGGCACTAAGGGTCTTTCCAAAGGACCTTAAAATTCATCCCCTGGGGGCATCAAACTCTCACCTCCCACATGGGAAACAGACGCTCTGCCAAATGAGCTACCCAGTTACTGTCATTTAAAGCACAAAGATGATATTTTACTGGATTATAAAGCTACTGACATCAGCACACACAACAAAATCATTCAATCTTTGTAGTTTGGTAGTTACTGAAAATCTTAATGATGAAAAATATTGTCATTTTTTTAATATGGTCTACATTCAATTCATCTATAGGACTAATTACTTGGCTTTACATGTTTTACACTTAAACCCAACTTTTCCAGTACAAAGTGGTCCGGGGCCCATTCACATGTTAACTAAGTTCTGTTTGATCTCACTGTTGGTTTAATTTGCATTCAGAAACTAAACCAAATCCATGTGTTGTTTAACAGCTAAAGCCTCGTAAAATATCACATGATGAAAAGAATATGGCCTGATACACTTAGATCATCACAAAAACATTTAAATGTCAGCTGTATGTAAAACTGCTCGAGATGCCCAGCAGGATAATTGATTGAGAAAAATCCAACGCTTACAAAAACTAATTTAGAAGTCACAGATTCTTCTAAATATTAGATCTCAAAAGCAAATAAATAAACAAATAAAATGTAGAAACTTGAAACAGATGGAAATTTAATTACTAAAATGATGCAGTGATTAAAAATGTATTCAATACTAAAGTTTAAAAAAAAACAAACAGTAAATAAATTTATAGTTTATATATTTAAACACAACACATTTAATTAAACTATTTATTCAATAAACTTTTCTCAGAATTCTCTGAAGTGTTGGCAGACATGACAGATGTTTTCTGCATCTGTCAGAATTTAATTGTACTTGCACAATATTTTTGCCCTTTTGGAGGTTTGGCACCATTTTTGTCTTTTTCCGTCTTAAATACTTCTTCATGACTTTCTCTGCAGGCTAGCGGCTAGCTGAGTCTTCTTCTGCTTATTGGAGTTTGTTAAACAACTAATTAACACCACCCTGCTTCTCATAATAACGGTAAAATATCTTGTGTGTTTATAAGACATTTACTACATGTACCGATGGTTTATGCCTTTTCGTTTTGATACCTATTAAGTATCAGTTTGGTGAAGCATGAGCGTAACCTGCAGCCTAGAAAAGGCTAGCACTGAATGATTTTCATGTTTTTATCTCATCACATTATGGTACTGCACTAGCCTGTTCAGCTGCCTTAATAAGAAGGAGCTAGCCCATCTTCAGGTGGTTCAGAAATCTGAACCGCTGACTCGCTGAAACAGAAGAGCTCAAGTAATCCCTGTTTTAATGTCACTGTTGACCTGATTCAGCCGTATACGTCCTGTCATAGTCTCAAATTAGTGTCTTTTTGTAGTCCCTCGCTTCTTCGACAGCAGTAGCCTGTTTTATTTTAGAATATATTTTCAGTTTATTTTATATTTAATTTATAATCATTTTACATTTCTAATACATGGATTTTATATTCAATGCATTTAGTTTAAGAGTAAACTTTAAAAGAGACATACTCGGTACAGAATCAAAAAGTTTTTCATCAACTGACACGGAGCATCCCTGTAACCATAGTAACCTGCTCTCTGCCTGCACAGTGTGAGATGAGATGAGGAGACTGTGCTGCTGCCAGAGGACTCTGAACAGCATGACTGGAATAAATTGCAATAAAACAGATTTGTGGATATTTCTCACATTTCCCCCAATCGGTCTGCAGAACATGCTGCTGATGTGCTGCACGCCACCGTGCTGTCTGTCTGTGTGACATTAGCTTCATTTTTCTTGGATATGTAGCATGAGAGTCTGTAAGAAGTGTCAGCTGTGTGAGTTTTACGCTCAGGCTGAAGCGCTGGCGGCCCTTCCCGACATAAATCAAATGTCTCTTGTCCAAACACGTCGGCTGAGCATGTCGACTTGGTTTTAGCCTCGGTGTCGAACAATGAGTGTCCATCACATGTAGACCGAAATAAATAAATAAAAACCCAAATAAAAAAATTTAGGATGCTGTGAAAAATGGAAATAAAATCAGAATGCAGTGATTACTTGTTAATAGTATTTTTGAACGAATGTTGAGGAATGACAAGCAGTGTTTACTGTACCGCCAGTAGGAGGCAGTGTGGTGCTTCTGCCCCGATGTGACTGTTTCCTCTTGCACAACGTCCTCGTTTGGCTGAGCGAAGCTGCTCTGAAAGAAGCACGGCCACCTGCCTCATCTTTAGCCCTGGTTTATACAGGTCAGTAGGTTACTAAAGCACATAAAACTGTGTGTACTTGGAGGCAATGAGAACATTTAGTTCTTGTATGTTGTTAAACGTAAATGAAATGTCCTCACGCAGCCAACAACCAAGATGGTGGCATCTACTGTGCAAACTCCCGAACTGGCTCTCAAAAGTTTATTTTCATGTACTGTTATGTTGATATGTTGATATAGATAGTATTTAGATGGTATTTCATTGTTTTATTTGTTGTTAACTGTGTTTTGAGTCTGAAAACAAGAGATAAAAACAAGTGCTGGCTTTTCAGTTTGAATAATCAGCATGGTTTGATACTTCATTCAGCACCGTATGTGTGCTTATGTCCTTAATCACATCAGTGTGACAGTGTCCAGGACAGGACTGGATTCTAGCTGCTCTACAGTCCTGGGGCCTCATTTATAAAGCTGGCATAGGTACAAAAACTGGTGTTATAGTCAGCTTTTGGGATTCATATAAACCAAACTTTGTGGGAGAATGTTTCTACCTCCACAGACACTCTGACTCTGGGATACTGGGAATAAAATATGGCTTCATGAGATTTGGAAATCATTGCAATTTTTTGTTCACCTGGCTTTAAAAATAAAAAATAAGATGTCCTACCGTTTAGCCAATGGTTTGTTTGGAGGAGGCGTTGCATATAGAAACATTTAGATAAGTGTGCACACCCACTTACTTTTGTAGGTTATTCTCGTGATGGTGTCTCTGTTCAGCATTCGATTCAGGAATGAGTTTGATGTCTCAGCAATCTGGATTAAAGAGAAAGAGAAAGAGGGAGCGGGGGGGGTTAAATGGTCACATAATGAATATTGTGAGCCCAGCTAAAATTAAACTGAATATAATCTGCTCAGGATTTAATCTACTCAGGACGGTACTCTTAAGGATAATGCCAATGTGTTTTTTAATCTATTATCTTTAATGCCGGTGAAATGTTGAAACCCACTGATGTATTTTTCACAGTTTAAAGCTCCTCCACCATCTTCTGCTGCTGTTTTGCCTTCTGGAAAAACAAAGGCTCCCACTGTTTTCAAGGAAGCATGAAAAACAACTCGCAGACACACACTGCTTTCAACCCAAAACACAACCCATCTTTGTAAATAGAAAATGCATTGTCTTTGTGTCCCAACATAATGTGTATAAAACGTTTAATTTTATCAGAGATGAATGCAACAGCATCACTGTGAGGGATTCTGCTGCATGTTCCTTTTGATTCTCCACAGACACAAAAACATTAATTCCACATTTAGTCTGGAGACACTTATAATATAAGCTGAAAACATGCATGAATTTCAGGATTTCTGAGTGTTTTTGTCCCACTTTATCTTATAAACAGTCAAGAATTCCCGGTCTTCTTAGTCCATGTCAATCATTGCTTCTTTCTTCTTTAGTCTTTAACAGCTTTGAGACGTTTGAGATCCTTTTCTAACTGCTGGTTGAATTGTGGCACTTTTGAAAACATTGAAAAGGACAGTTTTTCTATCACCCACTGAAAAATGCTGGCATCCAAGCCCACCCAGAGAGTTGGTTTCTTCTCCTGAGTGGTGTTCCTTCTCCACAGCTTTCCCTCATTGGTATTTTTGTATTTGTGATGACATTTTTGTTGTTATTCAGGAAACAAGGCTTCATGTACTGAAGTTTGGCTCCTCCACTGGTCTGTCTGGACGACCAGCATCTAACCCAACAATCCAGATTTTCTACTAGATGTAACATTCAGCATATGACATTTAAAACTGATGTATTGGAAACGAATCAAGCCATAGGTTAACACATATTTAAATATTTGGGGAAGATTCGTACTACTGTTATGTTTCGGTGTTGCAAAAGTTGTATTTAGAAGTTCTGTGTCATGAGAATAATGCCTTTAATGTGTCAGATGTTTAAAAAGACCAAAGACAGAATTTCTGACACCAGAAAAAATTGGAATGAGCCGTTGTTTATAGGCGACAGCTTCAGTGACGAGCCGTGAACCTTTAAATCTCCGGGCTCACACATAAACTGCTGAAACACGTCACCAATCAGACTATCGGTGTGATGAGTTAAATGAACCTTCTATGCAGACCTCAACAGTTCAGTGTGACTACAAACATAAAACTAAAAACATGGTAAATACAGTCATGAAAGCAGAATAAATAAAAAAAAAAATTGTATTTTGCCCAGATGAGCGCATCAGACCCTCACACCCTACTTTACTGGTAACCAGTAACACAACCTGCAGCTTTATCTATGCTCTGCGTATAAAACACATCCGTATACAGAGTCTGTTTTGGTCCACTGTCAGAGAGATGCGTACCAAGATGTGGCAAATGGAGCAGTATCACTGGAAACTGTGAGGGGCAGTGTTGCACAATATGCTCATGTGCAACCAGTGAAAAGACAGAGAAGAAGAAACCACGATGCATTTCAGACCACCACCGTTTACTGCACTGCCTCTTTTCATGCGTCTTTCTGAGACTGTGCATTATCATGATCTCTTCTACTGTCACCATGAAACTGATGTTGGAACTCAGAAGGGAACTCTGAGCTCCGCACTGCCCTCTAGTGGATGTACAGACTGACAACCAAGTCCTGTGTGCAGTGGCACACGACGACGTTTCACACAAGTTTCTGTACGCAAATCCGCATGTTGGCTCAGATACTCTATTAAAGAAAGCCATAGAACAAACTTTTATAACAACATGGTGCCAAGACATGTTCGTTTATACAATTATTTTTAGATACAGCTTATTCTAGAGGGGGTGGGATTCTACGTCTATTTAGTCTGCGTGTGTGTGTGGGTGTGTGTGTGTGTGTGTGTGCTTTGATTGGTATTTGAGATAACACATAATTTGGTGTGTGACTACTGGTGTTTTTTGGATGCAAAAACATTATTAATATTATTATCATTATTATTATTATTATTATTATTAAAAGTGCTAAATAAATGAAGTTTAATTTAAACAAGAAAACACTGATATGACCAGGAAGATGATATCAGTCGTCTTACGTAACCTTACACTTTGTTTGTCACACTTACACTATGGGTGTTTATATTTCTGTCATATCTTTTATTTTTTAATTATTCTACATTATTGTGCTACATCTTTAAACAGTAATAGAGTAAACAGATTATTTATCTTCATTTTATTCTACATGATTAAGCATATTTGATTTAATTTGTTTCAGTTTTTTTAGATGAGATTTGCTAATAGTTCCACAAAAAAATCACCTTTTTGG
>JBAGKP010000024.1:24423415-24435906 GCA_037177255.1 Melanotaenia maccullochi | reverse complement strand
TAAAGTAAAGTATAGTATAGTATAGTAAAGTAAAGTATAGTATAGTATAGTATAGTATAGTATAGTATAGTAAAGTATAGTAAAATATAGTATATTTGTGTATGTAAATTCAATGTGAATAGATAAAAACAAAAATGAACTCGTGTTACACTACAAGCAATCTTTGAATCACCTGTTGAATCATATGAAAATGTGGTTTCCTGTTAGCTTAAAACCGGCTGTACGACACTCTGTGTCCCTTTTACTGAATGCCTGCAGCAGCAGCAGAAGCCAAGCTTTCATGAAATTTCTGTCAGAAACTTGGAGGAGTCTTGGGATACTAAGGCTTTCAAACAGTCTAAGTTTCCATCCATCTATTTTCTATTCAGCTTAGTCCAATTAAGGGTCGCGGGGAAGCTGGAGTCCATCCCAGCAGGCGAGAGGGAGGTACACCTGGACAGGTCGCCAGTCCAGCTCAGGGCGAGTCCCAGATGCATGTAGATAATTGGTAAAAATGAATGTGGAGCACAGAAGGAGCATAAACTGACCGGTGACTGCTCAATGATGTACTTGTTTAGTAAGCAAGGTGTTTGTTATATGAGTTTTATTTTTTCCTGGAATGAATTCACAGGATACCGTAGGTAAAAAGAAAAACACTTTTCCCACCAAACCGTTTAGTGATGGCTGCTTTGGGATCGTAGAGGGCAGACGTATTTGTGCCATTTGGCTGTTTGCCCATCTGTAGTACTCATCAGCTAACTTCCACCTTGCAACACACAGGAAGCACAGCTTTCCGCTCTGTTCCCTAATACTCCTTAATGCCGATGTAAATCCTTGATCAGGTCAAATTTAATAGGCATTCAATATAAACAAATGGGTAGGCTAAGGAAGCGGTTAGTCTGTGGTAATAATCTGGTGTCCTGGAAGGAAGGTACATTCCTATTTGGATCATCAAATCCATCCATAATATTATCCAACAGCTAGAATCATCCAGTTCATATTATATGATTGCACAATAATCTAATACATATTTCCAAACAGTCCAGGAAAATCTGTAGACCGACATTATTTCTAAACTTAGCATGATAGAGTGAATTGTTCAGGTAAATCTAACAGGAAAGAGCAGCTGCTGACTCTAAAACATGCTTTCTAATAGCTGAAAGAAGTACCCTGCACTTCACGTCCACCCCTCACGCCCATGGCTCACCCCTTTCTTCCTTCATCTATCACTCAATCATGCTTGGTGGACTCCACAGCTCTAACTGTCGACATGTCTTCGGGCGAAGTGATTAAAAAGATATGTGCTCATCCTCCCTCTCCCCTCACTGCACGGAAATTACTTAGTCTCTGACCTTTTCCATGCACTCTTCAGGCAGGCATTATTCCTTAACAGCCACTCGTGCTGCTCCCTGGATTTCCTGCTCTGTCTCATTATTTCTAAAGAAGCTGGCTGAAGGGATTCAGTTATTCTGTGTCTTCAACTCCAGAAATGTCCTCACGTTAGGTGTGAGAAAAGAACAGACTTTGTACCATACGGCTGGATGTCGATCTGGCACAAAACGCTCAGATATTTTATCCATAAACAACAAAAGAGTGAGAAAGAAAGTCGTGCTCATGCTGTAAAGCTATGTTCCAGCATGACGTGAGCCCTGTTTCTACCCCGTGTGGCCCGATGCCTTCCTCCCTCATGACTCTACCCACAGCATAGGTGCTCTTCGTGGCATTCTGAGTCTCAGTAACGAGGCTGAAAACCTGACAAGGCCTTTAAAGGCACAAGTCACTGTAAAGTGAGAAAAATGAGCTTCTAGTCTGAGAGAGATTTGGCTAATAACCACTTAACTGCTCTGTGAAGAAAGTGACTGTGAGCTACATGCTTAACACAGTGGGAGTGGAGAGACACTTAGGAAAAAAAAGACGGAGTGGGGTGGGTGTGCGAGTGGGCAGCAAGTGTTGGAGCGTGACTTCTTTTAATGGCACATCGCTGGTTATTTTCCAGTGTGCACATTGAGAAAACTGGATTTAGAAGGAAGTCTGTGAAATGATGCATCACAGCATTTATTTGAGAAGAAGGATCAGTATGAAAATATTTGACCTTTTCTTTGTTTCTTTTACAGTTTAAGCAGCAAAAAACTAGGATGAGTGAAGACAGCAAACTGTTTGAATAATGAAGAGTTTCCTCGTCTGACTGCTGATGAAGCCATAAATCTGGCAGCTGTAAGGAAAGTTGAGGCGGTGCTGCTGATGCTGCAGGTCTCTTTATGTAGCCATGACTCGTGGATTATCCCCTGATTGTCTTGCAGCTGGATTATGATCAACTGCAATAGAATTAGACTAAAGTGGATCTGACTGGACTTGAAATGAACCTGCGCACTCTCTCTTTAATGTGCTGCCACGTAACTTTTGACAGGAACTGGTGCTTTATGATTAAACTAGACTGGAATCCTCAGCATACAGTGTGATAACGTCTTCTTGGGGATGATAGTGTCTTCATGTTCTAAGTAGACAATACCAGGATTCTGCCAGTTTGCTTTTGTTTAAGAGGTGTGGAGCAGATTTGTTTGCTGTTAATAAGTTGAATGGCCCTTGTCACCTGTATCTCAGGTGGCACTGTATTCATGAATCAAATGAATGAGTAAAAACATTTTTCTCAGACCAGTCAAAGCACGTTTTTCACTAACTTGGACTAATATGTATTTAATTACATTAACTGGATTCTATTTGGATTACAGGGAGATGGAGTGGGGCTGGTGTAGGTCCTTAGTCATCCAAGTCCGTCCTGGTGATCCAGAGAACTTGAGTCGAAGGCAGCTGGACTTCCTTGTGTCTCTTGAAAATGTTTAGCCTCTTTAGTTAGCCTCTCATCCCAAAAGCTTCAGTCCTAAACTGACTGGTAAGGAATTCCAGGTCTATAAACTAAAGTTTGGCCCTTCACACACACACACACACACACACACACACACACACACACACACATATATACATATATATGTATGTCGTGGATATATATGGTATTTTGTGCTCCTACAAGCGATTGTAATGTTTTCTTTTTTCACAGTAGCTGCCCTCTCTTTAATCCTGCTGTTCAAGTACTTTTAGTGGCATTAAGACAGTTAGTACCTGTATCATCACATGATCCATTTTTACCTCCTTTTTACTTAGAAAACTTCTACACAGAGATGCAGTGCTGCACATTACTGTTCCAGGGTCATTTCCTCAGGCTGTCACACAACCACTCCTGCAGTACTCCACATCCAAAGCTCAGCTCATCACTCATATCCTCCTCCTACACACTCTCCTGGAGGGGCGAGTTGAGAAGGTTTGACCTAGGTCATCATTTCCTCTGTCTCTTCAAGACTGACTGATGGGCCCATTGACATTGGGGAGCTCATTAGCAGCTAGCAGCTGAACTTTCCAGCCTCAGTGCGAACAGTGGCGAGGATGTCGGCTGATTCTCTGATCCCTGAGCCTCTAATTCAGCATGGAAACGTCTCAAAAACAACAAAGAGTACTGTCATCAGCCTTACAGTGAAGCTCAGCGCCGACACAAATCCACGGAGCACATTGTTTCACTCTGCGGGGTAATTGGATTGTTAATTGTTCGTGAATTGGGAGGTCTTGAGTTGGTTATTTAGAATATTTAAGAGGGAGCATTGAAGTGGTGGGCTGGGAGTACACATGATAGTACAATACAGTTGTGTTTAAACATCATTTAGCTCATGGCCCACAAGAACAGAGAAACCCCACCAAGACTAAGAGCTGCTGGTGGATTTCAGGAGATCTAAAACACCTAGCCATCCAGTCTGCATTGATGGGGAGGAAGAAGGACTTTGACTTGGGTGGTTCTGGACCAGAAACTGGAGTGGTCTTCCAACACAGACACTGCATAGAGAAAGAGACAGTCTCCTTTTCTTCCTCAGGTCCTTTAATGTCTGCAGAGACATGCTGTTGCAGCTTTTCTATGCTGCTGTCTGAAGGGGGAGCAGCAGACACCAGGACTGTGGCGATGGCAGGCGAGGTTCTGGGAAAAGTCCATCTGCCTTTTGTGAGTATTTATCCTGAAAGGACGAAGAGGAAAGCTGAGAGAAGCCCGGCAGATAGCGATCCTACTCTGTCCTGTCAGTTCGAGAGTTCCTGTGGCTAAAGGTCCCTTCAAAATATCTTTTATTACAAATGTCATTTTTTATTCTTAACTCAGCAGTGACTGATCCACAGAGCTTAAACTGAACTGCTGTTTTATACTCTTTACCTCTTAATATTCACCTTTTAGGGGATTTAGATGATGCCACATATGAATTAGTCAGTTCTGTGACGGTGAGTCAAAGCAGTTTTCCACTTTGGTAGACAATAAAGATCTATTCTAATTCTGGAAGACTGGAGGCATCTGGACAAACTGGTGGAGGACCAGTTCTGTGCTGGTATGGAGCTAGACGAGGCAATGACAACAGTAATGACCCGTGATTACACTGAAAGTATGTGTGACCATGTGTGACGCCAATTTGCGATTTGTGGTGCAATAAAATGACTGAACTAGTCCTGAATGTTGTGCTTTTAACGCTGAAACCACGAGCTTGTCTTAAACAGTGATGCTAATGTCCATCTAAAACTGGCAGATCCAGCTTCAGCCTGACCAAACGCTGCTCTGTTGTCACGCACGTGACTGATTATTATCATCCGAGATGAATCGTGCTGTTTTCCAGGGTAATGTTGCACCGTCCGGAAGAACTGAGGTTAAACATGCGGATCAGAAAAGTGTGTTTGGAAGGAAAAAAAGACACGACTCCACTTTTTTTTTGTTCAGTTTTAGGTTTAACATAACTAACTAAAATGATCGTATTAATCAATAAAACTAAACTAAAAGTTCAGCACTAGGTTCTTAATGAATCCCCACTGGGACCATGATGGTGTAGATGGTTTGGTTTTTTTCTTTTTGGTCTTTTTTTATAAATTAGAAAAAAATATTTTAAATATCCTAAAATATGACTCCTATATTTCTTATGTTATTATTATGAATAAACATATATTTTAATTAAGTAAAATATAAATGAAAACAGTTGTATTCTGTAAAGCACTTTGAATCACCTTGTTGATGAATTACTTGCCTTGCATTACCATGAAAATGTGGAATATAAAAAGTATTTAATCTATTTTAATGCTTGATCATTAAATCAATATGGACACGATGACCAGTCTTGTAGGTCAAAACGTATGATAATAAAATATTATTAACACTTTTCTAAACAAACATGAGAAAGTGGTTAACGTAGCAACAGATAAAATATAAATAAAGTCAAACAGCTTGAAAAAAAAACAATAAGAAACATAATAAATTTTAGGGAGTCATTTAAATCAATCAATTAAAGTCTGATCAATCCTCATAAGGGCCAATAAAAAATAAATAATAATAGCAGGGAAACTGTTTTTTTCAACTGTTGCTCAAGTTCAGGCCCTCGATGTCTTTTTAGGAGGGTTTTCTAAAAAATAAGGGCTTCAGGCATCCCCGTCTCTCCCCTTAAAAGAGGTAAAATTAAAGTGTTTGATTAAAGAAAAACAAGATTAGGATTAAGAAATGAGAATGAAATCAAAATAAAGTGGGAAATCCTTAATAATCCCTGAATGGAAACTGATGACGAGTCCTGATGACATGTTGCAGAACCTTTTCAGTCTTGGGTCAAAATACTCTGACAGGTTGAGATTCAGGGGCTGAAGGCTGAGTTCCATTTCAGTGGACCTCCTTCCCAGCATCCACCCGTTGTAATGACATGACACTGCTTTCAGTACCAGTAAACATGTCTGCTGTCAAACAGGCTTTTTCTTCCTGCTCCTGTGTTTAATAATAACACCACGGCTCACCAGGGTGGTCAAAGCAGAAAAACACAACACAAACGGGGTCCCAAGGGTTAATAACTTAAATCGAACTATTTAAACACCAGATAAAACCAGATCAAGTTAAATGTAAAAAACTGCCATCCAAAGCAGGTCTGCTGGATTTCCCTCACTGAAAATGTCATGCAGCACACGCCGCTTCCAGGTGAATTTCCCATGAGTGAGAACAACCTTGGTTTCCAGACAGACTTACCTTCATAAATATGGACACGATGACCAGTCCGTTGGGGCTTTTAGCAGCTTCGGTGTAATTTGTATACAGCTCATGATTGTAGTGAATCAGTTGAACCTAAAAAACAGAGAATATGGACAGAAATTACTGACAGAAAAGCATGTGATCTTTTTAGCTGCTAATTTAAACATTATGAACTTGTCTGAAGGGAACAGTGAGTATAAAACAGAAAGCTTGGATCTTAACATCCTCTCTGCCTCATATCATGACTCCCTTGTACACATAAATCCTACCTCCTGGCTACAACGTGTCAGACGAGTTAAAAGGGAAAAATCAATACAGGATCAAATATCATGGATTCCCTCACACAGCCAGTGTAATGGAAGGAGCTGATGCTGGGAACATTTTTATTCTGGATGTAGATGTGAATGGAAGTAATAAGAGGGACATAAAGAGGCACAGATTCTGTCATCATTTGATCCAAGGCCAGCCTTCTCTGACAGGCGGAGGTGAAAGCAGCTACACCGGCTCCCAGCGAGCGGTTAATGTTTCTCTGACACAGACGCCTCATCCTCTCCAGTATTCCTGCCTTTTAACGACGTGGATGTGGGCAGGAACGACTGC
Organism: Melanotaenia maccullochi; assembly: GCA_037177255.1. Classification (NCBI taxonomy): domain Eukaryota; kingdom Metazoa; phylum Chordata; class Actinopteri; order Atheriniformes; family Melanotaeniidae; genus Melanotaenia; species Melanotaenia maccullochi. The sequence goes on along the minus strand of JBAGKP010000024.1, from coordinate 24,429,248 downwards.
TCAATTTCCACCTCATAAAAGGGAAGACAGCTGAAAAAGAAGTCTGCGGTTTTAACGTCTGTTCTGACAAAGAGTGCATTAATGACCAGTTAAGAGCCTGCAAGGACGAGTCCATCTGGCAAATGTAGAGTTTATCAGGAAAGTCTATTTAATACGGTGTCTTTGAAGTCTTAATGTGATGGTGAGTTGATGAACACAGAGGGAAACAGCAGAAAAGGAGAAAAAAAGAGCTGAACATGATTAAATTTATGATCAAAAATGAATATCTTAACCATTAAGGCCCTTATAGATTTGGATATATACTGTGTTGCCATTAGCTGGTCTGGCTGGGATGTTTAGTCAAAGATGAACATAAACTAACGTGATCACAGTTGTTCCAGTTCATGCCTGGGATGTCCTCTGCTGTCCTCTTCTCAGAGCAGAAAACTTCAGGTCTCTCTTTTACATCTTTAATTTAAACATTTAAATTTAAAGCCTGTTGAGGAGTTTGAATGCAGAGACTGGGCTAGTAATAAAGATGGAAAAGAGAGAAATAAAGATGGAAAAGAGAGAAATAAAGATGGAAAAGAGAGAAAGTGACCACAGGAGATCTTTCTTCTTTCTTTCCATCAGCCAAATGAAAATCAGCACACAAGTCAGTAAACGTATTTAAACAACACTTTTAGAGAAATGTTAGAGGTTTTAAACATAGACCAGGAGGCAGAACCTTCAGGTGTCGGACCCCTCTCTGTCCCTTTCAAAAGGCCCATACCTTCTTTAACTTTGAGATTAAGCTTAAACTGTCATTTCTGGTGAAGCTTACAGCTGGGGCCTGCTCAGGTGACTCTTAAGGCAGATTTATGCTCGTGCTGCGTCTGCGTGCGGTCGGTTACGGCGTTGCACTTGTGCGTAGGAGGTGCACATCGTTTTGGTGTCGTGTTGCAGTTTCTCCTCCTAACCTGAAGGTGGCAGCAGGGGTGGTATCAGCTGGTAAACTCACCAGGTCAGAGTTCTTTTGATGCTTCAGTTCGGGAGGTATTTTCTGTTTAATAATAACAATGGCATCCAGTAAGGTTCAGTGTCTTTACTAGCTTGTGGAAGAAATAATTCAATCAGGTTCTCATCAACTTGATTCACTGGTTATTGCTTATAAAAACGGTGGTTACCACACAAATTCAGCGAGAACATCCAGATATCCGGCAACATGTGATCCCAAACTGACCAATTACGAGGAAGTACCTCCACGTAAACGTCTGCGTGGCAGGGGTGCTCATCAGATCTGGAAGAGGTGCACATCGAACCTCTGCGGACCTACGCCAAGCATAAGTCCACCTTTAGCCATCTCTTTGGTGAAGTCCAGCCTACTGAGAGACCTCCCATGATGCACTGGGCTCCTTTCCTCACTGGTTCCATAGAGTTCTTCTCTCCTCTGTTGTTCCTCTATCTTGTGCTGAGGATGGTGATCAAATTGTGAAGATTTAACCTTGTCTTTAGCACAGTGTTTATCACATGATTTGATCCACGACCCCCAAGATGACATACGTTGGTGTTAGAAACTTCATCAATCAGGTTTTCTGTTTCACCACGGTAACAAAGCACCTACATGCCCAAAGCCAGCCTCTCAGCGAGGTAATACCGAATTCAGATTTTTAATATGACGCGAGTAATAACTTTGTTGTTGATGCATTCATGTGTTAAAAAATGAATAAGTGAATTTCACAGATAATCTCTTTGCATCAACGCATTCATTTTCACAGCCATAGTAAAACTTCCAAATTTATTTGACAAATGTAGGCTATAATTATTATTTTTCTCTTTTACAAAGATCCGACAGCCCACCAGAATCATCTTGGGACCCTCAGTTTGAAAACTGCTTTAATAAAACAACTCTTCACAAATAATCCTTAATAATTAAGTTACACTGCAGTTAAAATTACATTTTTCCAGCTTGATAAGTGTTTTTTATGGTAACTAGTCTGGAAAACTGGGAGATGTTTTTAGGTAAAATTGCTCTGTGTAACTTTCTGACCTTGAAAATATAAATTTCTGACTTGTTTGAAGGCACAGAGACATTCATTATGAGCATTCCTGGAGCTGTTTTTTCCCACCAGTGTCCCGGGATGAGAAACCACACTTCACAACTTTTTCCTGTGGGACACTGCGTCATGTTACACCTGACCTCCGGTTAATGCACCATGTAACACGCTAGCAACTGGATATCAACACACCAACTGAAAGTGCAGCATGGTCGATTCATCAAAGAAACGCAAGATGACATTATCAGAGGAAGAGTGGGAAAGAAACAGAGAGGAACAGCTAAAGAGTTAAGACAAGAATCGACTTTGCACCGTGACTTACTGGCTGGAGAGATCTCAGAGGACAGTAGGATCCAGGATGGATGCTGAATGAGCTGCTGTTAGGGGGCACCTTACTGAGAAAATCTGCCAAAGTTTAGTAATGCTTCTCTAAAATGAGCTCCACTTTTTCACATTTCATCTCCAATGTAGCTTTTAGATCCAATTTCCTGTGATTATCACTGATTCTCAACCAAGTTTCAGCATCAAACAGAACATCCTGTCTCTTGTGTGACTAAGAAAAGTCACCAGCTTGTTTCTCCAAAAGCTCATTAAAGCTGCAGGCTTTGAATGCACCACAATCATGATGCCTGTAGGCTGGATTTTTACACAAGTCGGATCTCTTAAACCTTAAACTGTCACAACTGTACTATCCTGCTCTAATCTTTGTCATGGGACATCTCAACCTCATGCTACATCCAAATCGACAGGTATTTCCTGTGGTTACGTTGATAAAGTAGAGCTCATGGGAAAACCTGGCTGCTTCAAGCCTTCAAAATGCTGGAGAGCAGCAGGCTTAGCATGCTGTGGCCGCCAATCATGCTTTTAAACAAACAGACAAGAAAAAAACTGTTTGATTATAAATCAATGCAACGCTCTCACTAGCTTAAAGAAAATTCTTTTTATTTCTTAAATAAGCCAAATTTCTAACCTGCGTATTCATATTCATTGCCCTTAGGCTGCAGCAGCACAATATTTTAATGATAATATACAAAATGAGCTGCTATGAATATTTCAAGTACAAAGGGGTGGTAATGATTTTCAGATCTCTCCCAAAGGCTCCCGTTCTTTCTTTTCTCACCTCCATAATCTTCTCATCCTCCCTCACTGGCAAAGATCTTGGCAGGTACTGTACAGGCGGATATAAATAAACAAATGTAAGCGGAGAGTAATTATGAAATGCTCAACCAGGGGGGCGCAGAATGACGGAACGTCTATAAATGCAATCAGGGGGAGCGAGGAAGTGATTAGGGCCCAACGCTGATCTGATTAGATTTTTAGGTGATAGCGTCAGAGGCAGCCAAAGTATTCATGCGCTCCGTCAGTGACAAATTGCACAAAAGTTTGCTGCTGGTGGGCAATAAAAAGGCCAGCGTGGGCCATAATAAAGAGAGAATGTCTGCCAAATGGAGAGGAAAGAAAGGAGGGTGAGGAAGCAGAAGAGGGAGAAAGTAGAGGTTGTAATTAGATACAGAAATAGTTAAAGTAAGAACAGAAGAGAGAAGCTGCTGCTGCATGTTGTCCAGCTCTGGATCATTTATCACAGTGTTCCTCTGTTCAACCAGGGACTCGCAGTAACTGCTGAATTCACTAACACCCCTGCACATTTAACAGGTATGGTCTATTCACAATCAGCAATAACAGCGTCTCCCTGATGTCTGCTGAACGGATGCAGGAAGATCCTGCAGGAAAGGACGTGAGAGAAATGACAGATTGAGGGCGAAGCAGCTTTTCATTACTGGAGAGATTTAATGTGAGGAGAGAATTCAGAATTATGGTCCATATCCTATGATGATAAAAAGACATTAATTGCATTACTTACTGGTCACGTTTTAGATATCTTTTGATTGGACAATTGAACTATGCCTATGTGCCGCTTCAGCATGAATAGATGGGATCTTTCAGTGACATTCGTCCCCAAAAAATGACAGAGAACAGGAGCCATCTGTGCTCTGAGGAAAGTGGAGAAAACCATGCTGTAAGGAGCTGAGGCCAGTGCATGTAAATATACCCAGCTGCTGCAGAGATAATTCATCCCGGATTTAATGCTGATTCGACTGTTTCCCACTGAATATAAATGTTAGATGTCAGCGGGAGTTGGTTGCTTTACCCAGTGAGAACTTATACAGTAGGATGCTTTTATTAAAAAGTCTTGATCCAGCCTTTAATTCTTCCTATTTTGCTCCCAAGCAGCCAGACTGTCTTGTTATCTTGTGAAGTGCTCTTGAGCAGTACTGCTGGATCTCTGAAAACCTTTCAAAGTTTTGCTTTTGACATTCAGCTGCGTTTTCACTTATTTTTGTTTATTTAGGCCTTGTCTTTTTTTTTTTTATTTTTTAAACCTTTTATAATTAATCTGTGAAACATTGGGCATAAGAAAGGCTCCATGGATGAACCAGTGTTGTTTTAAAATAACATAACATAACCATTTTATATTGGATTGTTAAGCTTCTAGAAGCCACACCTTTGTTCTCATTTAGCTAGTTGTACATCTGAAAAACAGCAAATATAATAGACAGACATTAGCTGCCCTTTGAGAGATATTAGTTATTATGGCATATCTCAGTGTGCAATGTAATGTTCTATTATTTGAAGAAAGTGGACAAAAGAAGAAGTCTCAGGCCAAAAACAAACAAACAAACAAACAAACAAACAAACAAACAATGTTAAGCAGATGAGAAGGATCTCAAAGTGGTGTCTTTAAACTTCTAAATCCTGAGGTTCCCTAGGGGTCGTTGAAAACAGACGGTGTGGAAAAGGACATTTTGGAGACGTCCCCTGAACTATCTGCACTGAAACTTTGCTTCACTTTATCAAAGCTGACCTTTACAGAGATGGTGCACATGTTGTTCTATGAGCTGACAGAGGTTCAGAGCTACAGCTGAATCAATCCAAAGAGATTCATACTCACCCTGAAAGAGTTTTTTATTTTTTTTTATTAACTTTGTGCCATTTTCATTTATTCTTCAGAAGTAACACATTTTACAAATCACACTTTATGACTAAATTTCTGCAATTTTTGAGCATAAGAATTAGGCACAGGGATCAACCCTTTAGGCTCCAGTAAATGTTCAGTTTTTCAGTTTTGATATTAAGATTTTAAATGTTGTGGTTTGGAAGTGGTTGGAGATAAAGGTATATGGTAAATGACAAAACCTGAGTTTACGTTGGAGGAAAGGTACTCATCTATTTTGCATATTGAATGAGAATCTGCAAATAGCTGAGAAAGTAGAGGAGACCAGGACGGTTGTAATGATTCTGACATTTCTGTCTCTAACTGTACTGAGCTCTTTCAGCTCAGTAAATTTAATCCCCATCTCAGCTTTGGCACCCCTAGATTGCAGACAAGATGGACCAAGCAAACTGGGTCACTTTATAAGACTTTTTCCCATTACTCTCTGGATAGCTCCATTTCAAGGCGGTCATCCACATTTTGTTATGTGAATGGTTCACGATGTAAAACAGCATACTTCATTTCTGGAGCCGGAAACCAAATATCTCTTTGTGTTCTGTTCCAAAGCAGCAAGCAGTGACATTCATGGATAGGAAAGATGGTCTTCCAGGAAAATTAGCCACACTTCTGGCTACGTGAAAGTATAGCAAGCAATGAAAGTTGTAGTTTTAACCCTATGAGTATTATCATTGTAAGAAACAAGACCCTTTAAAACCAGCCCCCTGAGCACAAAAATAATAATGATGCCAAAAAAAAAGAATGTATTGCGGAAAATTGTTTACACAAAATTTCTATGGCAAGGGCCTGGGTAGCTCAGACGGTAGAG
>JBAGKP010000024.1:24357145-24400757 GCA_037177255.1 Melanotaenia maccullochi | reverse complement strand
GTGTGTTGGTACAGGAATACATAGAAAACCTGCTGGATTGCGGCCCTCGTAGGACCGAATTGAGTAGCCCTGGTCTATAGTAAAGTATGATAAAAAAAAACAATAAAAAAACAAACAAACAAAAAAACTGTCATGGCCGGCAAACTTGCTGTGCTCATTTTTTCCTTACCGTGCCATTATTTGATTTATTACTTATCGTGACAGGCCTATATAGGACGTAATGTAGAACTTTTGCGTGCAATTAAAATTCATTGTGTTTCCGGTCATAATCTCTTTTTCTCTGTGGCTTTTTTGTGAGTGTGTTACCCTGCACCTCAAGAAGGCGTGATGTGCGCAGAAACACTTGCTTTTTCATATAGAACGGAATATTTTTCAGACTTCTCCGTTTGAAGTGTGCTTCTGAAAAACCTTCGTTTGAAGGGGTATATAGTCCTACCACGTACCCCTACCCCTCTGTTTTAAAAGAAATTGGGACACCCCTACACGTGAACGCACAAAACGGAGGGGTAGGGCGAAGCGGTGAAATGGGATTCAGCCTTAATAAAAAAAAAAAAAAGGAACCATTCCTGCTTTGTTTTTATACCAAGTCGCACCTAAAGTGACTTTTTTTCTCAACCAATCAGCGGATTGCCGTGTGTCAAACTCCACCCTTTCAGGTCGGGTTGGTTAGATTGGTACCACAATGGAAGGACCCCAACAAATTAGGACAGGTCGCGTTGGATATTAACATACCCTTCCCAGTTTTCTTGTGTTGAAACACAAAAATAATGCCTCCCAACCTGCCCGACCCTCACCTGCTGGTGGAAACAAGGCTTGTATTGGTATTTGTAATACAACGCATCCAACAGCGGGCAGAGTTCAGAGTTGACTTCCAGGTTCTGATATCAGTTCTAGACAAAAGCAAACATGGAGGTGGAGCTCATACTATAAAATCTCAGAAAGAGACATAGAAAAGAAGCAGTGCAGTAGGAGGTGGTGGTGTGTGTGGCCATTAAATAAGTCACAGCTTCTTCTTTGTTCCCTTTGCTGGTCACACTTGGGCTGCACTGTGCAACACTGCCCTTACAGTTTCTGGTGGTACTGCTCCCTTTGCTGTATCTGACGGTGCATCCACAAGCTCTCTGAAAGCATAAACATAAGCCATGCAGAAGATGGACAGAAGACTGGGCATGTGCACATGAATCTTTGATATAGAGCATGAATGAGTCTTTACTTTAGATGCTGTATTGTCCTCCTCTGTACTTCACAGGATGCTCTTATGGGTCATATTTAATGACCTGTACCCTTATTCAGCTTGATGGACATTCTTTGGTTTTCATGCTGGTATAATCATAACTGATAATATAACTGCTCCAGACTATATTAACACCCAGAATTTAACAGTAAGAATGACACAATCCAACCAGTACGTCTCCTTTAAAGTGACTGTAAATTGCTGGCTGTGAGGATTGGATATGAATGCGGAAGTGGAGGCTTTGGCTTTTTTTTAATGTATCAGTCTAATGTCAGGGAAAGATAAGTAAAAATTTATATATAAAAAGTTATATAGTTATATTTTTAAATCAAAGCACCGTTTTGTACCATTAGCCTTTAAGCAGACAGATATACCTTTGTGTCTACAATTCTCTGAAGACCTTCAAGATGATGTTACCAAAAACAAGCAAAGTACTATAAATAATGCTACGATGACTCCTCTGAGACGGAGCTCGAGGCTGTTTATTCAGCCTACTACCTAAAATCAGCGTTTCCCCCATGTTTGTGAGAGGATCACCTGTTAAAGTCCAGAGTTATTGGCCAACAGTGTGGAAAAGTTAAAATCCTCTATCTGCAACTTCACTTTTTTCTTCCTTCTTATCTTTGGTTCAAGTCTTTTAACTTTTACCACATTCTTACTGCTGGCTTTTCTTTTTGGGCAGTTATTTCGACCCCTTGAGCAATCTACCCCCTATGTTAGGTTTGTTTGGACTCATGAGATCATAGCAATTACAGTCGGGTGCAGCCGAAATCAATTGGATCTAGCTCTTGTTGACAGGGAGGTTTCTTGGTACGCTTCCAAACCAAGCCTGGAGCTTCATTTGGGCACAGAACGTGACACTACTGCTGATGCTGATGCTACTTTCCAAGTCTACAAGTAGAATTTTGTGCAATTTGCATTAGGCCCCAAAAATACAACTGATTTACTCCATGCATGAATTAAGTAAAAGACACGAATAAAGTTGGCCTGAGGCTGTGAGTGTCAAGGTGTGGGTGAGTTCTTGTGTTTACTTTCATCTCTAACTGCTCAGGTTCAGGTCCAATACTGATACCAAGGCTTTTTTTGATGATATGTGAAGATTTTATTGGCAGAAAAAGTTGTTATCAACCATGTCCAGATGTTCTGGGCAAACAAATATACCCTGGCTTTTAAAGAGTAAAAATCTTATCTCTTTCATAGTCAGATTAACATCAATCAGATGCTCTGTAAGTAAAGGGTTCTTGCCTGGCTCTGTCAACATTGTGGAAGAGAAGGTGAGCCATGTGTGCCACCATCTCTAAACCTTACTGATTAAAACTAAAGACCCATTTATGCTCGATGCAGAAGACATATAGACGGACGGGCACTTTCTTCTGTCTTCTGTGTTGTTAACAAGCGTAATTAGTGCACTTTCAGGAGTCTTGTGGACTCATTGCTTCACGCAGGAAATGGAGTTGAGGCAGCGAAAGGACAAACCAGAGAAGAGGAATGAGAAGCAGAAGAAGAGGACAAAGAAAACTATGACGAGAACAACAACTGTAAAGACGGTAAGAGCATTTAAAGAAAGGAAGTGTGAGTGTGTCGGGCACGTTGCTACAACTCTATAGCAGAGCATTACCACCACCGACCCGTGTCCGAAACTGTCACGTCAGAACGTGGGCGTGAACTCTGAACTCAGCACTGCCCACTAGTGGATGAATTGACTCCATAACCGTGGCAATAAAAAAGATGCATGGAAGTATGAAGGCGGTGACATCTGAAAACATTTGAAACGAGCGTACATGTTTACGTATGTAAGGGAGCATAAATGTGCCTCAAACCACCAAACAAAATGGATCTGGAACTAATGAAAGCTGGACAGCATCATTTGCTTACCTGGAGAACTGGTCATCAAACGTTATAATTTCTAACATATGCTAATATATATAAGCTGAATATTATTGATATTTGTGTTATTGTTCCTTTTACTACTTCACAGCTTTATTTTAGCATCATGAGATGCTTAGGATGGAAGGTGGTATAATATAGACTGAGTACTATTGTTGTTATATTTATAATTACTAATTGTTAATATTATTATTACTGCATAATCCCACAACAAACATGTATTATTTAAGAAGATACTGATACTGAATATTGTTATCATCCCTTTTGTTCTATTATAATATTATGTAAGGCCTCGTTTTTATAACTGTTGTAACTTACTGGGATGTTAAATGCTTATGTTTCAACCCACTATTTTTTTACTTTTTTCTTTTTTTTTCTTGGTTTTGTACACACACACACACACACACACATATATATAAATATGTATATATATACATATATATATATATATATACTGTATTTTTCTTGTCATTCTCTTGGTTCACCTTTTTCTCACACTAGCAGTACCTACTTCTTTCTTTTTCCCTCTTCTTGGCATTCCCACCTCATCAGCTGCCTGTTTCTCCATTAAGCAGACATTTACCTGGGATCTCTTCCAGAACGTGGGCTAACAAACTGAGTCAGACTCTGAACTGTGAGTTGATTGACCTTGAGCTAATAAACTCAGAGCTTTCAGTTCCAGGACTAATCAGTCTATAGTTAGAAAGAAATATTTTTTTTAACAAGGTTTACTCTAGTTTATCATTTTTAACCCTTACATATTGCTCCTATAATTTTAGTCTGAGTCAATTTTGGCCCGGACTAAAATCTCCTTCTTAGTGTCTATACCAAATTTTAACTGCAGATTTATTTAGAATGTCATGCAGATAAATGCAGGATTAATTCTTAGTAAATGTTTCAGAGAGCAGGACAAGTTTATTTTGGGGGTTTTACAACACTCATTTTTGGATAAAAACATCTACTACACAACATCATGTTCTATTTTACATATAACATAAAAAATAAAGCCAATAAAAACTTTAATTTGTTTTACTTAATTTAATACTGGTATGAACTTTCTGAAACTCTTTGGATTTATAATATAACCATGTAGTGCTGCTGCAGTCATTTGTTCACTGCTATATCATAAGAAATCATAATTATCCTTTTTTTAAATGTTCTTGGCTCTAGTGGTTTTTATTTCACAGGGAGGCCCACGCTTAGCAGAGGGCCTCAGCTGGGGCCAAGCACCTCGTCAAAGAGCTGTAGCTCCGAACATGAGGCAGCAGTTCAACCAGTAAAAGGACGATGTGTAAGAATTATTGCCATCTAACGTTGGAAGCCTGTATCGTATGGAACGTATAGTGCATTCGAGCATCTGGGTAAATTTTGGCCCGGACTAAAATTTCCTTCCTTAAATGCGTACTGCAACAACAGAAGACACCGTCAGTCAAAAAGCCTCGACAGCACTGATGAAAGCCCGTCATGGAGTGTTTACTCTGTTACACACAAAACACTCACTTCTGATGTTAAATGGTAACTTTATTCACCGCCACCATATTCACAACAACGCAGTTCACCTACTTCCGTTTACGTCACAATACCAGCAACCGGACCTTCATCCTCTTCATCCTCACAGTACACATACTTGACACACACAGAAGTATTAACCAGCAACACAGTAACTATACGTCAACCTTAACACACCCAGGTGAAGAAGTTCCTCTGAATCATAACTGGTCAGGAGGAAAACATCTGGTGGACGGGAATTCAGTCAGAGATGGTTCCTCTGTGTTTAGAAGGAAGAATGGGGGAACAGATCTGGATGGGGAAAAACAGCGCCAGCTTTTTGTCCCAGTAAAACCAGCTTATAAAGCCTCCCCACCGGCTTTTAGTCCAGGTTTACTGCGTTTATTGTGACTATTAATGTGACTGAAACCACATAAACACTTCTGTACAAATAAAGCTGCTGTATTTTAGCAGAAACTACTGTTATGCTGCTCATGGTAACCATGGTAATGAGCAACAAAAGCGAATGAAGTTAGCTTTAGGCTAATTTAAGCAGTACCACTGGCTTACTTGTTGAGGAGGAAGCTACAACCTCAGCATCCTTTTTAAAATCTTTCTCCTGCTTGAGCTCCTTCTACCTGGGAAAGGCTAGCCCGATGGCTTTCCTTTTTGAATTTGTCCTTTTTGTTTCATCTGGTCACGCTGCCTTTTAAGTCCTGTTTCTCACTTTCTTGGCGATGGGGAAAATGGCTCCCGTGCTGCTTCTGTATGTACATGATCCTGCATTTTGGTGAATAACAATTTAACAGATCCTCTCTCGTTTATCTTCTCCCCCCTTGTCTCAATCACCACGCACTGGCTCGCAAGGAAAACACGTAGTTGGTGTTATTTGTCCCTTGCTGGCAGCTGTAGTTTCAAGATGGCAGACTGCAATGGCGCTGCCCTACCAGCTTACCCGTCATATATATGAACAAATCTAAAATTCTTTGCTTATGCACATGTGTCAGATCATTAGCGGAGGTAATAGTACACCTATGATGACACATTTATACATGCGGACATCGATTTCGGCCAGTAAACAACAGAAAATATTACACACTGTCCCTTTAAGCTTAACACCACAACATGATTTTCAATGTGAATTTAACATTCATCACCTAAACGTAAAACATCCATTCCTATTAGTCATGTCTCAAATCAAGACCTGAATTATTCATAGGCTGCATGACAAACGCTATCCTGTTTCAAAGTTTCTCTGAGTGCAGCTGACAATTGCTTCTTTCTTTTCATATACCAAGAATATTTGCTCTGCTGTGACAGTAGAAACCAGCCAACAAAGGTGGTGACAAAGTTCTGAGGCCACAGAGAAGAAACATAGAGCTCTAGTTACATAAATAGGAAGACCACCATCAGTTGGACCGTCTCATTTCACCAAAGCTTGGTGTGACCTTAACATCCTTCGAAGGACACTGTCCTTCCAAACCCTCTGAACTGGTACTGTTATTGTGAGGAACAGATTTATTTACAGCTGTTTTTACCTACAGTTTTCCAAAAATCTGCCCTTCTGGGTTAACATTTTTAGAGCGAAATGTTCCAAATGTGGGATGGATATACTATAAATTAGTTTTCCAAAGTTGTTTTGAATCACCAAATATTGCACACAAAATCGCTGGCTCAGCAACAGTTTTGATCAGATCCATGTTCCTGTCCACGTTGTCTCAGCCGTGTTGGTCCCTCCAAAGTGCCTTAGCCTAGGTCAGTGCTGAAGGCAACTGTCTTCTTGTGAATGCTTATTCTTAATGATAAATGAAGATGGATTTGACCTTCTGCCAGCTCAGAATCTCTTCCTGAGCTTATCATTGTCTTGGTTATTCCTGCCATGTTACCGGAGAGCAGAGCTGAACAGCTGCCATAGATGGCTTTAACCGTGACTGGAAATAACAGCAGATGAGGTCAAAGAAAGAGAAAAAAGCTGGACGTGATGTCACAGCATTGCTGTTTGAAGAGTTGATTGCAATCAGAAGACTGGACATGGGCTCTGTTTCACAATTCAGTAAGAGTACAAGAGAGTTCAGCTTGTTCCTGAATGAAAAACTTCTCTCATTTCTACCAAGGTCACATATACAGTGTTCATGGAGTGTGTGAGTATCACGAAGGGGAAATAAATGTAATAGACTTTCTTTTCACTTCTACTTTTTTGACATTGTAGTTCTCACCTCAGGGCAAAGACAGGCAAAGGCAGCCAATAGCTTTGATGGAAGACAGGTACGATGGTAAATATTTGATGCTGCTGACAGGTTGTTGTGCTCAGAATGCGAGTTACAGAACTTGCTCACTCTAACATAATAAAAGGTAAACTCTTGCTAGAAAACTGTCTCTTCGTATGTTTGTTCAATAATGATACAAAAAAAAAAAAAAAAAAAGGTGATAGAGAATTTAAAATCTGATATAAATCCAATATTTCTGCCTGGAGGCAGTTTGAAAACCTTCTGAGTCAGGCAATGAAAGGAGGAGTCCTTCAGATGTTGTTATCTCTGAACATCTGAGACTTTCCGTAGACCAAGGATCAACAAATCCGGACCTCTTAGGGCCGCTGGCCTGTGGGTTTCAGTGTATTCCTGCTCCAAAACTTCTGACTGAAATTAAATGGATCCAACAGCCTGAAGTTCTGCACAATGATTCATTAGTTTGAGCCAGGTGTGTTGGAGCAGGGACACCCTGAAAACCTGCAGGACCCTGGTCCAAAAGGTCTGTAAATGGTCTGTTCATCTGCTGTGAAAAGCAGGCTCATAAAGAGAAGCAACGATGAAACAAAATACAAGAGTGTTTGGTTAACCTTCATTTAGAACAAAATTGGAAAGAATTATAGAACTATCATACCACAACCACTCTGAGCCAGCTGGCTGTCTTTCTCTGACTGGACTCTGTTCCCAGAAACTTTTGGATGCCATTTCTTTCCTCTGAGAAAGAGCTGCCAGTGAAGACAAGAGAGGGAGAAAAAAAGGAGGAACGGAAGAAGATAAGACATCGCCTTCTGTTCGTAACATCAGCTTCATCTGCAACAGTACTTTCTGGCTGAGTGACAGAGTGCAGGTGGAAAGTGACATCCGTCTAGTCCTTAGATTAAGACTGAGGCCATGCCAGCCGGATGACAGCGCAGCAGAGGCTCTGTAGGAAGAGGTGCTCTGGAGCCCGTCCCACAATGCCATCTGTTATCTCATGAGGCATGTCACACCGAGTAGACGGAGGGAGAGTGGCAGGAGATACAAATGTGAGATGGAAACACATGCACCAACACGTGCATGCGAGGACTCACCCAAAGCCTGGGGATTCCCATCATAGACGAATTAGATCCTATCAAGTTTTATTCATACAAAAGCTAGCACAAAGTGCCTTTATATACAAACAACTAACAGTTTTAACTCCCCATTTAATACATTTTATTAGAATTTATTAAATTATAAATACATACATACACATATAGTTTGACTTTAATAATCAATAATGTTTCGTTTTTCCATTTACCAGCCAAGAAAATCAGAGTTCCTTTAAAACATTTTCAGATAAAAACATTTCACTGTGATATTTTGATGAATTTTAAATGAAATTATTTGGATTTGAGTCAATAATTTATGCCTAATCAGTACAAGTCTGAATACAAAACAAGATTTTCTTCTTTTCACGGTCCATGAAATTCTACTTCTGACTGGCTCCTGATCGGTTTGTTTAGTGTAACAGATGCTATGTTAAATGGGTAGGATTAGAAAATAAGACATCAGCTCAGCTCATTCTAAGGAGAATGACTTTTAGAAAAGTTTTAAAAACTGGATCTGAGTGAAAAACAAAAGCAGCGCGCCCACAAATGGCAGCACAGCCAAAGCACCGCCTCGTAGACACAAACCAACAAGGATTTATCACCTGACTTCACAGGCTTCCTCAGCTATATGTCACCTGAAATTGTCCTTCTTATTGTTTTGGTTTTATGTTACAAAATGTTCAGAAAAGTTTCAACAGAAACTCCCCATCGGATTAGGAGACCTTTAAGAACCAGACCAGGGTCTCTGTACACATCTATAAAAGAGGAAACATAAAGGATGTCATATGAAATGAGATTACTGGCTTAGCGATGGACATTGAGATCAGACTTATCTGATCAGAGATCACCATAAATTATGGTGTTCACGTTCAGAGTTTTGGATTAAAATCATCAGTAACATCACCATCCTTCTCTCAGCGGCATCCAACTGAAACATTGACCTGTTGTAAAGCAGGACAACTGAGCAGCATGAAGCTGTGATATTTTGATAAGATTTAAATTAAATTAATTTGATTTGAGTCAATAATTTATGCCTAATCAGCATAATGAAGCATAACTCTCATCTGTAGATGTTGCGCTGAGCTGGTATTAAATGGTTAAACTAAATCATAACACACACCCTTCAGCTTTTAATCACAGAGATTTTTAGATTCTTCACACCTGCCCATGCCGACAACCTGCTCTTCTTATCGATGGAGTTTCCAGCAGAAAAAACATCAAACAATGAAAAAGTGTGAAGGTGTTCAGAGCCTAAAGGACCGACTTTAGTAAAGAAGATCGTAACCACCATCTGTGTAAAGCTCTGGTTGATGGTTTTACTTCCAAGAGAGTTAAAGGGGTTTTACACCAAACTGGTTCCACTACTTGTCTGGAGCTAAAGCCTAACTTAGAACTAGCTCTTCCCGACTCCAGTTACAAAAAACTCTGGTGCGACACGAGAACCAGCTCTGTGACTCTGTGCTGGGCCAGGGCAAAGAACAGCTTGTGGACAGGGTCATGGAGACCAGCTGCTTCTGCTAAATGTTAAGACCGCCATGTTTAAAGGTCCTGAGCGAGGGTAGCTTTTAATCTGTATGAATAAAAGAAAACAATTAAAAACCTGGGTTCCTATAAAGCTGGAACACGAGCTTGAGGTTCATCTTATTTTCCTGCTGTTTCATGTTCTGTGTGAACGCAATCACGGTTTACAGCTGGATTTTTGAACATCAATGGGAGCAGCATGCATTACGATTTTCAGGTATTTTAATAACTTCGCTGATGTTTAAACACTATACTGGGGCATGTCTTATTCTTAATCTGTAAGGTCTTATATGAAGGCGGGCCATAGCGTGGGCGTGGCTGGTTGTTGTCGGTCTCTGTGTTGGCTCTGTGATGGTTTAGTAGCCTGTCCAGGGTCTTCCCTGCTTCTCGCCTGGTGCAGGGATAGGTTCCAGCCCACCGCGATCATGACTTGGAATAAGCGAGTATAGAAAGTGTATGGTGTTTTATCGGGTTTGGACCAATCGAGTTGTCCAAATCATGTCTTTATGAACCTTCACTGGAACACCTGAATTCAATGATTTGGAGAGGTGTCCCAATACTTTTGCCAGTACATGCAGACATTTACAGTGACGCAATACTTTGGTTATAAAAGTCCTCTCTGTCTGGAACTTGATGTCACACAGACTCAGAAATTGTCGGCTGGTCAATCTTCAGCCAGCCGAACAAGTTCATTCATCTTTGGCCACTTTGCTTCGACAACATGAAGCCGCCAAAGAATGAAAAAGCATGACGAGAATATGAGAAAGCGTCTACTTTAAAGGGTTTTTAAACATAAATAATAATAATAATAATAACATAAATAAATAATAACAATATTATATAGTTCAGTACCAAAAGGATTTGGGGGAAAAGCCATTGCTTTCTTGTAACATCAGCAGACTAATTTGTCTTATCTTCATGAGGCTTTAGCCTCTGGTGGAAACGCAGATAACAGAGGGCTGATGGAACATGTAGTTCCCTGGAAAATTCCCAAGTGATTAGTCTCCAGAACTGGCAGCTCTTTAAACGCTGCCTGATGAGAGAGCCAGATACTCGGGGTGAAGAGCCAGATATGGGGGGTAACTGCTGGGCTTCTATTTGTAGTGTGAACGAGAAACATGACTGAATGAATGCTAAAACTGCTCTGCCACAGCAGGATGGGAAATCAGGAACCACTTTCTAGCATGTTTGCCTGCATTGGACTGTCTGCTCATCAGAGGGCCAGAAACCCAGCTACTAATGAATACTAATGCTGTTGTGTGTGGCGAAAATGCGAACTTGTATGCATCTGATAAAACATTTTTTAAGGGGGTGCCAACTGAAAACCTGATGAACACGACAGAAAGTTCAGTTTTTACTAGAGAATCAGAAAAGATTCTGCTTCATTAATTTAATAACAATATTTCAGCAATAATCAAGAGTTTACTAGTACAAACTTAATAAGAGATTGATGCTAATCCTGCACAAGAGAGTGCACAAATGCAACGTCTGCATGATGGTCTCAAACCCCTGAACCATGCTGCTCCACCAGGAAGAGGAGAGAAGGTCAGCACTCAGCCGAATTAATACCGGTCCAGTCTCAGCTCTCGCTGGAAGCTGCTCTGATTGCATGGCAGCATCCTCATTAGCATTCAGACAGAGTGCAGGTTTGCAAAGCTGCTGTCGGCCTACTTATCATTGTGGGGTGGTTAAAAAGCACAGCCATATGTATGCGTCAGCCTGCATGAAGTGCTGTATCTTATCTCTGTGCGAGGATCTGAATATACACCACGGTTCCAGCTGTTCCAGCAGCAGACAACTGCAGAGGCCATTTTTCAAGTGGAAAGCCTCATATTTATGTTCTGCCTGCCTGTGCTCGCTGTGTTGGGTGTTGAGTGGTTTAGAAAGCACTTGAGCAGAACAAAACCTAAGAGTAACTGTCGTCACAATTCAGCTCAAGAGGATATTAATTTAAAATCTTTTTATCAACCTGATGAAGACCTTTAAAAAAGAGGAACATTAAACCAAAAGAGAAGGCAGCTTTGTCATTTTGGGATTTAACTTGACACGCAGCAGGAGAGCTCTTAGAGTTCTCGCAGATTAGGGAAAATGAAGAAATAGCTTTATTATTTTGTGCAGTCCAGCTTTTTATTGAGAGGACAGGCAGCTGAAAAGGAAACAGAGAGGAAAGCAGCGAGGCTGGAGATGGAAAGCGAATCAAAGGGAAAAACATCTCATCTTCACAATGTGGCTAAAAATAAGAAGGACACCCACTCGCTTCCAGACTTTTGGATGTGATTTATTTATTTAGTTTGGGGCAAGGAGCAGTCCACAAGGGCTTGTGTAAGGGGAAAGCCCTATGCCTGGCCCTCAAGCTTTTTTTCATGTGGCCAAGGCAGGAGTAACTTTAAATTTAAAATCCCTATTTTTCCACATCATTATCACTCTGCTACTTCCCTGGGCATGTGTGAGCTCAGAGTGTTTTTCTAGTAGCTGGAGTGTGTTTCAAAGCTCAGAAACACAGAGAAACCTGTGATCCGAGTGGTGTAAAGCCTCTGAACAGAACCGGGCTTGTGGGCCTGCACTATGATAAAGAGTGCGGACAATAAGCTCCACAGTGATTTGTATCTGAATCACGACTAGCGATCACATCTCGGGGCTATAACAGAGAAAGACGAGCTAGTTGGCAAGGTTATGGTGGTCAAGAGAAAAAGAAGCCAAACA
Organism: Melanotaenia maccullochi; assembly: GCA_037177255.1. Classification (NCBI taxonomy): domain Eukaryota; kingdom Metazoa; phylum Chordata; class Actinopteri; order Atheriniformes; family Melanotaeniidae; genus Melanotaenia; species Melanotaenia maccullochi. The sequence continues at coordinate 24,388,608 of JBAGKP010000024.1, read as the reverse complement.
GCCTGACAGATGAAAGATGAGGTTCAGAAATGCTGCTCGATGCTCAGCTCAAAACACAGCAGAATTAAAGACTTCGCAGTGAAGAACTGAAGTAAATGGTGGAAGAAAGTTATAAAAAGGCAAGAAGAAAAGAGATCTAGTGGCTTGAAATGGTGTTGACTGAAGCTGAGAGAGCAGAGTTAAAAGGGACATAGTCTTGTAGTCGTTGACATGCAACAGGAGTTTGTTCATAAACAATATAAAAAGGGAGCAGATAAAGTCAGTAAATGAGTCAGTATTTCTTTATTGTAACTATGCTTCTTGGTAATAAATCTTATACTGTTGGAAAGCCTGTTTCTTCCCATTTCAAATGGAGCCACATTTGTAAGGAAAATGCATTGATGGGATGAACAGGATTGTTGAGTATGTGTGTTGCACCCATAAAAAGCTAGTTTCAAACAGCTTAATTTACTACCGGCTGCCATGACTGCCCTTCACCGCCAGGCCTGTTTGCACTGTTCTCTGTGGCACTGAAACCTGGACGTGTTGGGGAATGCAAGGTTCAGTGATGAATTCAGATTCTGCTAACAGCAGTTTAATCATAGGGTCAAAGTGTGGAGAAGGGTGGAGAAAATAGTTGCTGCACCAATAGAGTAGCAGCTTCTGGTGGAGGCAGTGTGGTGGTGGAGGGCAGCAGATACAAGGCTGGTGACCAGTATGAGGAGGAGGTACCAGGCTGGTGACCAGTATGAGGAGGAGGTACCAGGCTGGTGACCAGATCGGATTAGGTCAGGTAAGAAACATAGCAGAATACACACTGAACTTCACACAGTCGTTTAACAACACAGGTTTCAGATGTGAAGGATCAGTAACCATTGCATCTGAAATGTAGCCTAATATGCTAAAATATCTAAATATACGTTAAACTGGGCAGAAACACTAAGAAACAAGGAAAAAAACATCATACATGCTGCTTTTCCAGGACGTATGTGGACTCAGCTGTCCTCAGCGACAAACTGCAAAAGCAGAAAATGTCAGCTTGTCATTTCTGGATTGTTGGATTGACGCTCCACAGCCATGAAAACTGTCATTTACTAGACAGGCTGAAAGACTGACAGAAGCTGTCACTTCCTGCTGATCGCTAGAAATAAATTCTTTATTTTATATATTTTATATTGGTCTTAAAGTCCTGTATCAGATCTCAGGTCTGTGCTGTGCCTGGCTCTGGGGGGACTGGCAGCTGCCGACCCTGACCTCCTGGGGTCTGTGCTCCATGGTCGTGGGGCGCTGTGGTGCGACCTTCCTCGGCCATCTTATGAGCAGATGCGTGGCTGTCCCTGTGGTGGGCTGCTTGGGATTTGTGCTGTAGGGTAGTGGCTAGTCTCCTGGGTCCTGGGGGGCCCCTGTCCTTCCTCTGATCTTTGCAGGGCCCTGGTCACGTTTCCACAATCACTCTGATCACTGATCACTATTCATGTCTGATAGTTTGCCCCCACTTGTCTTGTCCACGTCTGTTTCCTCTCTTTCTCTTTTGCCTTCACCCTCCTTGTCTGGTCCAGTATTAATATGTACAAAATCAGCAAAAGACAAAAAAAAAAAAGAATAACACATAAGTATCGAGAGGTGTCTTACATCCATAGAGCTCCTTTTGGAAAAGCAAATTTTTTCGGCATAATACGGCAGCCAGACCATAATTCTGCTGTCGTGATGCTGGACAGGGTGAGTGAAAAAAACCGAACCATGCTATAGTTTCAACCAGGGCCCATTTTGAAGGACCCTTCTGTTATAATCAGCCATTATCTGTACGATGGAGTCTGGTATGTGCTTCTTTTCCTGCTGCAGGTTATTATCGTTTTATATATGAAGGTATTCAGTGCAGACATGTCAGAAGGCTAAAGATACCAGATGCAGTATATGAAGAGGATGTGGAGCGAAACAATGACAAAGAAAGTCTTCTTCAGGATTATGTTATTCTAGCACCGCCTCCATTTTCCTCTTTGCCAACCCCTGATTATTTATTCCTTTTCAACAGAGTCTCTCATGGACTGATACTCCCAGCTACCTGGGACATTACGCTGCAGCCAAGTCTGTCTGAGTAATACAATGCCAGAATCAGGGCTGCAGAAAAAATGAAAAGAAACCTTGACAGGAAGATATGAATAATCACCCAAATGCATTCCTGGAGTTCCACATAGCAGGGTTTTTTTTCCTCGTTATTACGTGAAAACCCCCGCAGTCGCACTGGGATGTGATAGCAACCTGGATTTACAGAGATGTGTAGGTGCACCTTAAATAACTCCACAGACTGATGGTGCAGTAATCTGGCACAGCCTAACCTGAAATAGGTCACAGGCTTTTATTTGTGGCAGTAATATAGTAAAATAAAAAACTCAACTGAATTTTATCTAAAAAATAAACCATGGGAACAAAAGAGCTGATGAAAAACGCAGCTCTACAGATTGTTAGATCAGCGATAACGCCGATGTCACGGAACATGTTGGAGTACGAAACGTGAAGCTCCAGTTCAAGCTGAGGAGCATTCATCAAAATCACATATCAAAGAGGTGAAACAGATTCATGAACCACCTCTGTTCATTTTACACACACTTCCTCTTACAACTGTACACACACAAAAAAGAGATCATTGTTGTTAACCAAAGAGACAGGAGTCACAAAATTAGTCTTATAATAAATTATATTACCAAGAAAACTAAAATAGTGCTGTAACAATAGGATTAAAACTGGGCGGACTAATAACTACATAATGACAAACCATTGAATGACTGAGTACTGAAGATACAGAATCCAGAAAGTGGTTGATAATCGACTGTAGAGCTGTAAATCCTCATAACTCCTGCTTCTGTAGAAAAATGCACAAAAAGCTAATAATGAAATTATTGACTTTAGTAAGATTCACAGATATGTGTCTCAGTCTTCAATGATCTGGCTCCTCGTTGGCTCTGAATGTGCTGATGCTTTACAGAATCAAGTTGTGGGTCTGTTGCTTTGCTTTACAATAGTTCAGCTTTTCAAATGGTAGCACAGACATCAGTCAGTCAAAAAGCCAGGCTGGTCATGTGTCTGAAGTTGTGATTCATCATCCTGTGAGTCCACATTTCTGGCTTCTAACCTCAGACCGCATCACTTCTGTGTGAAGCTGGGCGATGAAACAGTCTCAAAGATGATCAAAGTTAAATCTATGTTGACCTTGGTTTTAAGTATTTCACATGTTTTAGTTGATGACTAAAAGGGTCAGTCGCTCAGCACATGAATGTTCCAGTACTGCATGAATTCAGCTGACAGACGGGAAACATGAAATCATGTTGCTTGTGTAATGATGTGAAATGTTAATGCATTCACAAATCCATCTGAATTTAACTAAAACTTACATGTCTGCACACTGACCTCATTACTACGTTCTATAACATGGTGAAGACAGAGATGATGGAAGCCCTACTTCCACCAGAATCCTGGCTTAGATTTTCTGGTTTGTTACCAAAGGAGAGCCCATATGAATGGGCTCAGCCTCGGGAGTTTGGGATTTATATAAGTCTGCTTTACACCAGTGTGAAGGTTCCTACAGTTTGATGCAGGAATATAAGGAGATACCAAACTATCCCAGTATCAAAACAGAGATGTGTCTCCATGCTCATGGATTACTGATACTCTGAAACTGTTAGTCGACTCAGACATAAACATGCCAGTAATATCGTATTTCTCATACCCCTCGGCAGCTGACCACTGATCCATTTATTACACTGGGATAGTCAGGGTCAATATCTCGTAACGATCATGCTAATGCTCAATCAATACATAGTGGCATGCTGAGCTTTCTAGCAAGTAAGGGCTAATCGATGCAGCAATTGAGCCACGTAGCCTGCAGTCCCTATGGGGATAGTTGGGTGATAGTTGTATCAAGGCAATAACTTTAGGATGTCTTTAATGATGGCTGCCATTAGGTATGTGTGCTCAGCGGCTGAATTATGGTCCCAGTATAAAACAACAATGAGGAACCAACACTGACAAGCAGATCTGATGCAAAGCAACTCCACTCTGCTGCACTTAAATGCTCAAGGGAAAAAGTTGGGGTTGTCAAAAAAGATAAAATAACTTGCACTTGTCTGACAGTACATTCTTCATTCTGTTGCTGTACTTATTTAGATAGTAGTTACCTCAGTATGAAGGACGTCGCTGTCTCCATGGCCATGAAAAAGTAATTTACTTCAAATTCATGCTTCAACATTCAGTCAAAGAGGAAAGAAAGTGTGCTTTCGAGGACATTGAGTTATCTCTCTGTCTATGCCCTCAAATCCATTAAGGTAGAACTCCTTCCTCCATCGCACTGACATTCTGATGAGCAGCATTCACTTTAGCACACATTACTTTTTCCCATTATTTCTACACAACCCATTTGAAAGTGAAGAATCAATGTCTTGTCTTTGGGTAAAGTACATGATTATGATCAGATAAAAAGCTTTAAACCTTTAAAACCTTCCAGTGAATAAAGTCCAGGCCAGTAACCCTTTTCTTAAAACCAGCACATGCAGATACACTGAAAAGAGATTTTATTCATCCAGGAAACTTGGATTTCTGAACTTGATGAACTAACTAGCCCCTCTGTTCCACCGAAGGCGGAAGCGTCCGCCTGGCACCCCGTCCCACCAGCAGCGTTTTAGAGCAGCGAGGTTTCCACTTTCTACAGAGAACAATAAACCAGTAAGAGAAGCAGCCTGACCCATGTCATTTTTACACAACCTTTTTATTATTTTAACATTTTTTATAACATTTTCATTTTACAATAAAAATGGTGTAATTTTATACCTCCAAGATAAACGTCTCATCATCCATGGTGTCAAGTATCAAGTGAGACCTTCTCTCACCTGATGGCTTAGCGCCTGTGTCGCTGGTTTCCATGTTTCAGAGTAAAATATGATCCAGAGTCTGAACATAGTGTTTTATTTTTGAGATGGACCGGCTCCACTTTTTTTTTTTAACAAATAACTTCCTGCCTTTGGGTAAAGCATCACAACACTTCACGGATGCTTCGTGAACGCTTCACAAAGGCCGGCGTGGCGTGCATGGTGGGAGCGCCTGATTGGCTAGAGCTGCCACAGAACAGCCGCTCCGCTTCTGCTTCCGGTGGAAACAAGGGGCTCGAGATACTTACAAGATAAAACACTGTCTGCACAACATATAGTTACAGATATGTAAAAGATGTAAAAATGCAAGTAAAAGATGAGGCTGGACGGTGCTGTGGTGGTTAGCACCGCCACCTCACAGCAAGAAGGTCGCTGGTTCGAGCCTCGGCTGGGGGGAGGTTGGAACTGTGGCCTTTCTGTGTGCAGTTTGCATGTTCTCTCTGGGTTCTACAGCTTCCTCCCACCATCCACAGACATGCTGGGTTAGTTGGTCACTCTAAGAGGTGTTTTGATTCTCAGTGTTGGTCCTGTGATGGACTGGTGACCTGTCCAGGTGTACCTGCCTCCGCCTGCTAATTGCTGGGGTCAGCTCCAGCTTCCCCCGGACCCTGAATTGAACTAAGTGGTATAAAAAATTGATGGGTAGATGGTAAAAAATGCAGCACGTGGAAAAGGTTGCTCTGGTCACATCCGGCCCAGTCTGACTCAGTCTGAGTTTGAGCTATTTTGCAAAGGAGGATGGAAAACGTCTCTCCCTAAATCTTCAAAGTCGGTGGAGACGTTCCCTAAAAGACCTGAGGTGGACTTGCAGCGAAAGGTGAATGTACAAAGTGTTGACACAGGAAGACTGAAGACAAATATTCATCACATTTGTCAGATTCTTATCTGCAAAAGGGTTTTAAAGCCATGTGTAATTTCCCTTCTGCTTTACAGTAATGAACTACTTTGTGTTGGTGGGTCACATAAAATCCTTGAAGTTAGTGGTTGTAACAAGACTACATGTGGTGACGGCATCGTAGTTTACATTGCATATGAGTAGCAGTGTCGTAGCTTAAAAGGAAAAAATAACATTACAATGGAATTTTATTATTACGTCTGGTCATTTGAGTGGGTGATTGTCACACTAGGGTAGGAATGTGTACTGAGAGCGCCAACAACAGCATGACAACAACAAGACCAGAAAGAAGGAAAGTACAAACTGAGGGTGAACAAAAGAAGACAGCAGAGTACGTAAGAGGGAGACTAAAGAAGGAAAAAACAAACAAAACAAACACTGAAATGAGAGGAAATCTAATTCTGCTCCTGCAGATTTTGATGATTACAGTTTCTTTGTTGAGTAGATACAACAGCACAGCATCAAAAGCAGCAAGAGAGGCTGCAAGCAAACAAAAACGTGCCTTTAAATCAACAAAAAGGACAAAATAATCCAAATTCTTCTGACCTCAAGCATAAACACTAATCAGTATATTCTTAGGTGGCAGCAAATGTAAAGAATATTGTTTACATAAAAACACCTTTACAAGCTAATTCATAAAAAATGTGTGTGGTGTTGAAGTGAAGTTAGTAAAGTAAAGCAGGGTAACTGTAAAAGTCAGGGTTAACGTCGGGGCGGTGGAGGATCTAACAGGCTTCCTACTGTAGGAAGTCACTCTGTGACTTTAGAAAACTCTTTTCTTTTTTTGTTTCAGACACTGTTAACAATGAGATTTAAGTGGTAAATCGAACATGAAAGCTACTGTGTGAAGATGAGCGTACAGAGTATTCTTGCTTCTTTCTTTTTCTTTGTAGTTCCATCATTTTTTTAAATTGTCTCTTTTTATTTTCAGTAGACGACATCCAGTAAAAATGTGCATACAAGAACTGACAAAAAAGAATCAGTTTAATGTACCCTATATAAGCTTATAAATTATTAGATAAAGCAGCAGTATAGTAACAGCATCCCGTCTCTACTATACAACTTTTCCCCAATTCATTTTTCATTGTAATATTCATATAACATATAATATTATAAACATATAACATTTCCATAGTATATGTTTTGTTTATGGTGTATTTTTAAAACTGGCTGGTATACTCAGCTCCTTTCACACTATAAGAACGAGTTGTCTCAACTTTTCAGACATATTTTCGACTTAACGTGAGCTGCAGCTCAGACATGAGCAGAATGAATATCAATCCTAACTTTCCTAAGATTCTACTTTTAGTTTCACTTTTCATTTAAGTTCACACAACACCACAACCCAGAACTCAAAAGTAAATCTGAGTTTACTTAAAAAATCTTTGCTGCTGGTTGCTTCAGCTTTTAAAGTAAAACTCCACCTTTTTTTTTATAGTGCATCATTTGTTGCATGGGGTTCCTATACCTGATATACACAACGCTAGAGAATGAACCATCTTTACATTAAACATTTTGTTGAAACACACAACTATACTCATCATGAACCTTCCCGGTGTTTGGTATACAGAGATCCCGTCGGGACCTCCGGTGTCTGGAGTTTTCGCATCACTCTGCTTCACCTGGATAAAAATAGAAGTCTGTACTTGAGATTAAACTATGTCTGACTTGTAGTCCCTGAACACCACACTTCAGGCCATGCATATCATGTGTGCCACCCTGGAGAGCACATCTGCTGTGTGTGGAGGTCAGCGTATGTTTCCACTTCATCCCCTGTGTGTGTGTGTGTGTGTGTGATGAGCTGATAGTGACAGCTGGCAGGTGGAGGAATGAGTGCTTCAGCAATAGGCATTCAAACACACACTAGAGTCGCTATAATGTTAGCTTCTGGGTGGTGTGACAAAGCCACAGAGACTGATGTGATGACGTGGCTGGGACGGGTGTGAGTGTATGTATTCATACACAAGCTCTATTTAGAGTCAGGAGCACACGCAGATGTATAAACTCAGCAAAACAAGGTGCTGATGTCTACAGATACATATTTTCACGCCTTTCCCAGCCACATCATCGCCTCCGTCTCTGTGGCCTTGGACAGCCACACAGCACTTTCCTCCACATTCTGTATGTGCATCTGCACATGCAGGATTATCCACTGCTGAAGCCCTTTCCCCTCCACCAGCCAGCTGTTATTCAGCTGCACACACAAGCACATATGCAGCAGAAACATGCGCTGACCTCCACACACATACGCAGCAGATGGGCTCAGCCAGGCAGCATACATGGTAAGCATGGGATGAAATGCGCTGTTCTGGGACTACAAGCCAAACGCAGTTTAACTTCAGTCCTATTTTTGATCAAAAAGAAACACAGTCATCCGACATCAAAGGCTTCGGCAGAATCGGATCTGAGCTAACAAAGCCGAGTATTTAACAGTCATATGTATTACATTAACATCTGAAATGATTCGTAACAGCCGGGAGTGTCGTTGTAAGCCGATATACGGTTACATAACAAGGCCTTAGGAGGTTAGAGATTATTTTATGTTGGTGTTGAAGAAACCAGAGCAGAAAGCTTAATGACGCATGTTTACTGGAACAAAAAATATTACATGAAGTTGCTATTTTACAGTCTTGGTTTACTGAGTCTGTTTTGTAAAATGTACTTTGGATCAGGTAAAATTACAAACCGCAACTTTAATAAAGATGGAAAAGTGTTAAAAATGTCAATAAAAACAGTAAATAATGATTACAAATCATTTTAAATTATATTCTCTTAATTACACTACACACACTCCATATTTAATGTTCAAGCTTTATAGTGTGTTTTTGGTAAATATTCACTCATTTTGAGTGTGATCCCTATAAATATTCCAAAGAAGCTGAGACAGGATCATGTTTACCTCGAGTTACATCACTTTCCTTTTAACAGCACTCAATGAGGAGCTGAGGATGAACAGTTGAAGCTTTGTAGGTGGATTTCAGTTCCTCAGCAGTCTGGAGTCTGCAGTATTTTATTCTTCACTTCATAACCCACAACACACTTCTAATGCCAGACAGGTCTGGCCTGCACTCTTCTGCTGGTAAAGCTGCTGGATCGTCTTGCTGAAATAAGCAAGGACATCCCTGAAAATTCGTTCTTTGGATGGCAGCACATGTTGCTCCAAAACCTTTTTAGCATTAACGGAGATGTGGAAGTTGTTCATGATGGGCACTTAAGCTAGGTACACACATAAAGATTACCGGGCTGTTTTTGCCTCGATTTTGCCCCTCTTACAAGTCTTTTATTTAAAATGATCATTTAGGCTGAACTAACTACGGAAGGACTAAAGGGACAAAACACACTGCAAGAAGTCTCAGCACCAGAGGGCTGCTGAAACAGTTTTGATAACAAAACTAACTGTATAAAGTTCAATAATGAAGTTTGTCAATATCAAAACATTCAAACTGATTTCTGAAATAATTATAAATAAACAGAATTCATGACCGCTTGTATTTATTTATGAAGAAAATAACAACATGCAGTGATGAAGAAAACTGAGGATGAAACACGCAGTGATGCATCTTTCAGTTGAATTGAATTGGATAGTTGACAAAATAGTCATAATGTCATGGCCAGTGACCAGCGAAGATGCCTTGAAGGTGCTAGAGGAAACGTCACCAGTAAGACTGAAAAACATCACATAACAAATCAGATTTAATCCTTCAGCATCTTTAGTTTCTTCTCTGTGAGAACACCTGATCTGAGCTGTGAAAAACGTACCAGCATGGTTTGGTCACAGTGATTTACGAGAAGGTTTGAATGTCTTCATGGAAACAGATAAAAATCTGAATTCACAAAAGTCAACTTTCTTAATCCATTTCCAATAAATCACTAAATCCTTTCATACATTTCTTTCATTGAGGTGATCCAAAACCAGAAGTGAGATTAGAAGAAGCTGGTGTGGATGTATTTCCTCTGCTTGGATCTCTAACCGGCTGAATAATGAGACAGACAGCCAGAACAATCTCTCCTCATTGATCTGAAGAAACGATTTTTACTGAAGGAAAAAGGAGCAAAGAAGAGGACATCCACTTTTGAATTGTGGATCAATTTTGGATCGATGCTCTGAGTTCAGAGCTGAGTTTTGTTACTGATTAAAATAATAAAGAGCTCTGTAAGCAGGTGTCTTTTCAATTTCAGTAGCTAATGAGCCTCAAGGGCAGAGTAATGCTCAGAGCTCTCTCACACATCAGTCTCAGAATAAATATGTCAGAAAATGTGATTTTCCAGATTAAATTTTTATAAGGAATCAGCTTTTTTTTTTTTACCCCCTTTTGACTGAATTAGAGGCCTCATCATTTAAAGCTCAGACTTTATAATAAAGCACATTCTTATTGAAGCATATATATGAGTACATTACACCCTGGTCAGGATATAAAATGAATCTAAAAAGCATTTTTAAAAAAGAAACAAGAGTTGTGTGACAATAAATTCAAACCAATTTTCTGTAGCGACTCCACATGTTCTCCTTAAAAAACAAATCACTTCAGGAGATCTAACAGTGTGTAGTTAAACATAATGAGCTTCTAAAGTGGAAATGAGAACTCATCAAAATACTATTCACTTTTTCAGCCCCCCCTCAGTGGAGATGATTCTGATGTAAATCATATCAATCATACGTTCTAGCCTGAATACACCAAAATAAGGATCATGTTTTAAAGGAATGATGTTCCTCCTCTCCAGCTGACTACCACAGTTCACACCATGAATATTAGGATAATTTATGTTGTTTTATCCTTTAATAGTCAACTGTCCACACCTCCGCTACAGTATGCTGTCCTCCAGGTTCCCATCTCACACAGTTAAACTGGCAAAGCAAACATGACAGCTGCACTGTTTCTCCAGGCAGGAACAATCAAATGGTGCTTTCATGTGAGCAAACCACCTGACCCCCTTTTACTGCACATGTTAGGTAATATGTGGCGTACCACATGAGATCAGAGTAATAACAGCCAAAACAGGCCTAACGCAGAAGCATATGTTGTGGATGGAAAACGGATGAAATATCAGACTTCTTTAAGCTGACTTCCCAAAAAAGAAAAGGTCATCTACTTCCAGTATGATCACACTGCTGAACCAACGCAGGTTTTTTTCTGAACCTTATCTGTGGCTCGGGGGTAATAAATAAGAGGTCTGTGTATCTGCATAGAAAGGAATGTATCATGGGCTGTTTGTTTTCCCAAATTAAACATTTAACGACCACTTAAGTTCTAATAAGCAACTAATTATTTAACAACCGCAAGGTCTTAATAAACATCCTCATTTGTTCCATCCTTTTCCTGGTTAGTCCTCCTGCCCTCATCAGAATGTTTCTGTACCCGTCCCTGTCTATAAATCCTTCCTATCACCTGTCTACCACCTGCTTAGATAAGGTCCTGCTCTGATTTGGATTTCAGACCCTGTTCATAATTTCTCTTCACCACATTCATGACTCCTAAAAGGTAAACCTGCCAATCCAACATCTGCACAGCACCGATGATTCAGAGAAGACATCCTCTGTTTAATCTTTACACTCCCTAGATATCTAAACCTGATCCATCTGGAAGTTATGACCAGACTATTTTACAGCTGTGTCACCAGCAAACCTCAGCTAGTAATGGAAATAATATGGAATAAAACAGGCGACAGTTTTCTGTCAACATCCTGCTGGTTTCCTCCTCCTCAGCACGAGCTGAACGATAAACGCACTGCAAGAGAGATGAGCTGCAGAAAGCCAATCAGCTGATCACCCACAGTGATGTCATGATTCAGGGAGCAACAGGACAGGAGGAGAGGAAGAGGAGAGGAAGGGGAGAGGAGGAGGAGAGGAGGAGAGGAAGAGGAGAGGAAGAGGAGTGGAAGAGGAGTGGAGGAGGAGGAGAGGAAGGGGAGAGGAAGAGGAGAGGAAGAGGACAGGAGGAGAGGAAGAGGAGAGGAAGAGGAGTGGAGGAGGAGGAGAGGAAGGGGAGAGGAAGAGGACAGGAGGAGAGGAAGAGGAGAGGAAGAGGAGTGGAGGAGGAGAGGAAGAGGAGTGGAAGAGGAGAGGAGGAGAGGAAGGGGAGAGGAGGAGGAGAGGAGAAGAGGAAGGGGAGTGGAAGAGGAGTGGAGGAGGAGAGGAAGGGGAGTGGAAGAGGAGTGGAGGAGGAGAGGAAGGGGAGTGGAAGAGGAGGAGAGGATGAGAGGAAGGGGAGAGGAAGAGGAGAGGAAGAGGACAGGAGGAGAGGAAGAGGAGAGGAGGAGAGGAAGAGGAGTGGAGGAGGAGAGGAAGGGGAGTGGAAGAGGAGTGGAGGAGGAGAGGAAGGGGAGAGGAAGAGGAGTGGAGGAGGAGAGGATGAGAGGAAGGGGAGATGAAGAGGAGAGGAAGAGGACAGGAGGAGAGGAAGAGGAGAGGAGGAGAGGAAGAGGAGTGGAGGAGGACAGGAGGAGAGGAAGAGGAGTGGAGGAGGACAGGAGGAGAGGAAGAGGAGTGGAGGAGAGGAAGAGGAGTGGAGGAGGAGAGGAGGAGAGGAAGAGGATTGGAGGAGGAGAGGAGGAATTTGCCCAGCACAGAGATGCAGAGCGACCGGAGCAACATTTGGCAAAAGTTTATAAAAAGGAAAAAAATAAAAAATAAAGTGTGAGTGTTGGACCCTCTCAACATGAAAAGTGTGTGTCACAACCCCCACACCCCCCACAGGTGTGACGGCCAGGTTTATCACAGTTTACCAGAATAAATCAATTCCTGCCCACACTGAGTAACAGTTTTAAACTGGCTGCTCCCACAGTATCTGAAGGAAAATCCTTCATTGTGCAAAATGTCATTACAATTTATTTGCTTCCATTTTGACTAAAGAAAATCTCAACCCATCAGAGAATTTAAAATCATAGGGTTTCCACCACGTAATCTATACATTCACTGAAGCTGGCTTTCTCTGTTCTTTTGTTTTTTGCCTCCCATTGACTCTGTGGGGCTGGTCTCCACAGTGGCACACCATGGATTAATCTCTTAGCAGGGATTATAGAGTGGGCAGTGAAGATGATTAAAGGCTTCTCCAATATTCAGCCTCTGGGGGACAAATGGTGAGAAAATGAGCCAGAAAGAATGTGTGAGACAGAAAGTACACAAAGTCAGGAAATATTTCAGTGCTACCTCAGCCGGGCTTTTATTGTCCAAAGCTGCCGGCTCTAACAGAATGAATGAGGAAAATGTGCATGTCATCATTGTGGTACGAACCTTTGAAAATTACTGAGAGACAAACTCAGATGAGGGCTTTGCTTCTATATTCCAGTGGTAATAATTTTTCATCCGATTGTTTAGGATTTATTATTTTTTTTGCTCTGGATGGAAGCAAAAGAAAAAACCTGTTAACTACTGTGTTTTATCTCATCAGGAATCCATGAGCCAAAGCTATGCTAAAATCTAAGGAGCTGGCAAGAAAACATGTAATCTTTGTACACGTGGAAAAGTCCTTATGTCACAAATTGCGACTATAAACTGTGAGATCTTAATTAATCATGTCTTGGTGAGTGCACGATGGGACCAAAAATAAAAAAAGGTGTAAGCCATAGAAAGTAAACTTTCCCAGCCTGAGCCACCAACAGTGACTGCACAGGGAAGCAGAACAGTACAAAGACATGGGAAAACAGTGCAGGATGTAGTGGTGGGAGGTCTGACTCTTTTTAAAGACTCGGCTCTAATAGCTCCCAAATGGCTCCTAATTTAGCATCACTCAGAGCTTCTACTTTAGCCTAGTTATGCAATTACAAGTGGTTTGTGTTGGTAAGCAGATTTTGTTCTCATAAAAGCCTTAATCTTCTTATTTATTTAGTTATACAACATGTTTAAGATTTGACTCAAACTTCCAAATGAACACTGAACCACAGCAAACAAATTAAACAGATTGAACATCATTTTACTTTAGATAAAATAATATTTAGAGACACGTTTATATGCAGCTCTCCCTGTCTCTCTGTCTCTGTACAACTAAACTCACTGCCTCGCCTCTTTCCTTCACATAATGGTATAATCGTACTTAGTCCTTGCATGTGATTGGCTTCATGAGATGCCCATCAAATAAAGCCCCGCCCCTGCCTACATGGCTCACCAGCTGAAATTTAGCTCTACAAAGGGCCGGCTTGTTAGTGAACCGCATGCTACTAGCAGGATGGAAGTCAAACCTGGTGACTCTTAGTGTTATTGTTGAGCTGGTGTTAAAAACTGGACATGTTTAACATGTAGATGATTATTGACCTGACCTCAGCAGACCAGCAATAGTTACATCCACAGCCTCAGATGAACTTTTTAATCACCACCAGTGTTCGTGGTAGATTCCTAAACTTACCAGCCAATCAGAATTACTCTCAACCGTTTCTTTTCCAGCCAGCAATGAAGGACCTTTCACTGTGAACACGTTTGAAATGATCGACTTTTAACTTTAGCTTAAAACTTCACACAACTTTTACAACCTTTAGCTCTCCAGATGTGAATCTCCACATCTGTAGGAGTCCATATTCTGTAATTCAGCAAGTGTTAAAATCTGTCTGGAATAATGAGTATCAACACTACAGAGCGGAGAGAATATTTTATCCCTACCCCCGCATCTGAAAGGGACAGAAGTCAGCACACTGTGGAAGTGAGAGCTCAGTGGGGGGAGTAGCCGGCACCTCAGCCAATGAGCCATACAAATTGTTCACATTGACCTGGTGTGAGCCGACAAACATAATCTACTCACAACCACTAGGCCGCCTTTGCCTTCACCAGCCTGCCTCTGTCACAATACGTTGTTATCCCTCTTTCTGCCTTTCAGACGCTACTTCCTGTGTCAGCCGCCAGTTTGTTTGCATGTTCCAGGTTGTTTTGAAAACCTTTGGAAAATGTTGCTCTGGAGCCCAGCAGTTCACCCAGCCACCACCAGCAACACCATCAACAAAAATAGCACGTATGGAGGAAGTCAAGCTGACTGGTACTGTGTTATCTCCCTGCAGTGAAGCAGAAGCTGTTTATTTATTTATTTTCTTTCTTTTTTTGTTGGGTAATAACATGTTCTGGGATTATTTTTATTTTTGTTTTGCTCAGGGTGAATCCAGTCTAGGACAGAGCTGGCAATGTTCACACTGATGCTGCACATGCTATTGAAGGAGGGATGCTAAACCTGCTAAAAGGTTTTAGTTTGACCAGAGGGAATATGAAATGACCACACTCGATCTAGTCTGCAGAGATTCTCTAGAAACCACATGCATGTCCCTCATAACAGAAGATCTATACCCATCCAGTGGTGGAAGACAGAGCCTAACAATACCCTGACAGAAAAAAAAAAGTCTTTAATAGCAGGATTTATAGCTACTGAAGAAAGTAACATTAGCCCATCAATGAATCAACCCATCAACATGTTAGAGTAAAGCTTTCTGAATGTTTTTATCCAGAGTCTTCATTTATGGATGTATACGCCTGGGTGGTGAAGATGGAAACATCTTTGTTGGTTTCTCTTTCCGGTCCTCTCCATCCCAACCAGTCCAGGCGTGCCCTCCTTGTGCCGGGTCCTCTTTCTGCTGGAGGTTTTCCTTCCTGTTAAAAGGGAGTTTTTCCTTTCCACTGTTGCCCTGTGCAACTCAGGATGGCGGATTAGATCCAAGTCAAGATCTGATGCAGTCTGCTGGCTTTCCTTAACAAGACTGTTATTTATTATCAAGTAGCTCAAACTGATCTGTTCTGCGATGGCGTCGTCGTGAAGTGGCGCAGAACAAATAAAGCTGAATTGAATTGAATTGAATTGAATTGAATTGAATTGAATTTCCTGCTCTGATGAAGCTGGAAGGGGAAAAAAAAGTGTTGCTAGTCACTTTAAGAAAATAAAAAATAAAAATAGTAGGTAGGGTTGAATATTGACTCCAATTTTACATGCACAAACTTGCTCATGCACCTGATATTTCAAGCCTTGTTACATATAATTGTAAATATTTACAGAGTGAGAGAGATAAAAGACTATTATTCTACTACAGCTGTTACAAAACTCAGCAGCTGGACCAGAAATACAAGTCATGTTATTCCAGGTGTAAAATCTCTACATGGCTTCCTGGGTGCAGCTGGGTTGATTTGAAAATACTTTTATTTGTTTTTAAAGCTCTTAAAGGTGTTAGTCTTAAGTATTTATCTGATTTGCTTTTAGTTTACAAGCCTCACCGAGTCCCCAGGTCATCGGGGGACGGTCTCTTATTTATTCCTACGAGGGGGCCACCACATGTGGAGAGCTGTCTTGTAGTTTTTATGGTCCTCGCCTTTGGAACATTTTCTAACATCTTTTATTTAAACCTCCAGTGTTCTAGTTTCTCCAGTACTGTTGGTGATGGCTTTTAGAGAACATCATTCTATATGTATATTTGTGTGTGCGTGTGTGTGTGTCTGAGACTTGTGGGCTTGTGGTCTGGGGGGTTTGGATGGGTATAATATCACTATGTTAAGCACTTTGAGCCACATTGATTCAGTTTTATCAGTTTTATCAAATACAAAACAAAGACATGTCATAATTTATAAATCAAAGAGGAATGATCAGATGAATAAAGCCAATACTTGAGCCTCTATGTGGTCTATCGTTGTGGAGTGGGAGTGGATGTGCAGGACTGATCAACAGCAACAAGAAATATTTAGTTACTAAAAGGTTCACGTATTTGTTTCTCCCACATCTTTAACCTGAGATCATTTTCCTGTGGAAATGTAGAAAATTCTGCAGTGTTTAACCTTCATCACCCCACTGTTTCCATCCTGAGACAGAAAATCCGGGCGCTAACACCTGCGTTGGCCTGATTTAAATGCAGAGCGTGATTACGTAGATTGATTTAAAATCAGATCTAATTTTTAATATTGGTGATCAGATGACAGAGAGAAAGCAACAAAGCAAAGATACATGTGAGTGAAGTCTCATCAGTATGCTGCTCTCACAGCTCTCTGCAGGATGGATTTTAGCAGCGGAGAGATGGCCTCCACCCCTTCATGCTGAATAGTGATAATCACTATGATGTTTTCTTCTTCATGGTGCTCTGTAGGTATCAGCTTCCACAGAAATCTTACATCTAACTTTCTGGAAGGTACCATAATCAGGTCGATAAAAATTAGCCCACAAATAAGTGAAGGATAAAGCAACTAAAATTGGCATCCCTGACTTCGGGTTCCATCTTTAGTCCGTTACTACTGTACCGTGTCGGTATGAAGCAGCACTCGGATGTGAAGAAGGGCTTATCCCCCGTATGGATTAAAAACTTCTGTCATTACTTTGTTACATGACAGAAATTGTGCTGATTGAATCTATCTTCCATCACGGTGAGTGAACTTTGTTCAAGTACTGATACAAATCAGAGTTTGTAATGGATTTTTATATTTTCATAATAACTGTGGATTACAAGAATCAAAATGGTCTCTTCCATGTTATCACCCATTGACTTGCCCAAACTCCTCCATATTATTATTATTATTATTATTATTATTATTATTATTATTATTATTATTATTATTATTATTATTACCCTTAGTGGTGACACTTAACTTGTTATCAACTCAACTCTGTTAATGCTGAAAATTTAAATACAAGCGTCAGCGGGTTAAAGTCAGAATATGCTCCAGCAAACATCTTCAGGGGTATAGGCCCCGTTTACATTCTGACCCCATGCTTCCATGGCAACAGGGTTTTAGATAAAACTACAAAGATTTGACAACGACCTCCAGAGTGCAAACTGTCGGTCGAATCTTTTGGCGACGATGACAACTTTCATGTCTTCTCGCACTCAAACGCTGCTGAACCCGCGAAAAGCACAACAACAACAATGGTGGACCTCCATGTCGTGCTGCTTTTTAATTTATCTGGTCTGTTGAAGTAAACCCGTCAGCAAAGACACAGAGGTCACATGCGCCAGATAAGCAGCGGCTGTTGTGTTTCGTGGTCTCGTGAGGGTGCGACACACACCTGGGTGTGTCGTTGCAAACTTTCACTGCCCACTAGAGGCCTGGCATGTGCACTGCATCGTTTCTGGTCCTCTTTACTTTTCTCCTGCATGGACACAAGTGGTTTTCATTCCACTGCTGTGTAAATGCATATTTAAAAATGCAAAGGTAAAGTTTTGCGTGGAAACAGGGAGCATGTCTTTAAACATCTACAGTGAAGTCAGAGTTTCCAGAGCCTCCTCCTTGACTCTGCTTGCTACTCACTTTAATGTTAAATGGACTGTATTTGTTTACTGCTTGTTTATAAAGAAGCCAGACTATCAGCCTTAACATTTAGTTAATGTCCTGTTCTACTAAAATTTATTGTTACTAATATGATTGTTACCTTGGCCTTTCTCATCATCGGCTTGGATGGATGAATTTGGGTATCATAGCTCCCCAGAGTCTACAATATTCCTGCCCACAGAGTGTTAAAAGCTCATCTGCTGTGGATTCATGAGGGTGGCTTTAAAATGAAGTTGCATCTAAAAGGACATGTGTGTCTGCAGTGCCATCCTCTGAATGTTGAAATGAGCTTGAATTGCTTGCTTTTAATTACACAGTTAATATTCAACACTGCTGCATGATTTTGATAAGAACTATTTCATCTCATAATCCACTGAGTCAGCTAATTTGGGATAATTAGGCAGTCGGAGGCAGGGCTGCGTAATTGGTCCTGGCAAAAGGTTTCAGCTTGGATTAATGTTTACGGGCTACAAGTTCACAGTGACAATGTAATCCCCTTGGAAGGGGTGCAAACACAGTCTTGTGTTGTTTTATCCTCCTCTGATAGTGAAACCAGGCACAGCTTCAGTTTACAGTTGCAATTTAACATTTAACAGAGAAGCAGCTCCTGGTATTTGTGCTTTAGCAGATGGTTTAAGGTGCAGTCTCTTTGCACTTCGAGTGACCCATGAAGAAATTTCCTATAATTACATTTACCAATCTTTAACATTTTAATTGGAAGAGCTTAGTTTAAAAATCTTCACCCACCTCTGGTTTCGTTACCAGAGGTGTCTTTAATGACCACTTAATCACTCAAGGGTAAAAAGTGGCCTTACTCAAGGGATGAACCAGTTGTTTGCACACACAACATCTAACTTAGGAATGAATCAGGGTTCTAATTACAGCTCGGCTCCCCTGAAATGCAGATGAGCTCCCCTAAACACATTCAGCTGATTCTTTAAGGAGGAGTCTGCTTCCTGGTTGCATTTAATAATTTTCCAATAAGGTTCCTGGTGTTTCTTGAAAAGAATAGCATTAATTTGTCTGTGTTGTGTGCTTATTAATTCATTTAATGTAATTAATTAAGTCTTCCAAATGACGCAGGTGATGGACAGCTGTGTGCGCTGAGCGTCCATATAATAAACACTTCCTATGCTTCCTTTTGTGGGTGTTAAAAAAAACTTTCCGTCCTTGTTTTTCATTAAAAAAGCTGAATGCAGCAGTATTAGCAGAGGGTTTGTTTGGCCGTGCTTTTGACTAATCAACAACTTTAAGTGAGTTAATTAAAAGCTATCAGTCAGAAACTTTACATATCTCAGCTTGCTGTGGAGTGTGTCCTTAAATTCTTAATTTTGGAGAAACAAACCAAGTGGAAGACCAGAACAAGAGCAGAGAAATATCTGATGCATTCACTGGAGCCTCCTCAGAATTGGTCTCCATGGAAACGTGGCTGTCAAGAAGCCATTCTTAAGGAAGGGAAACAGAGAAAAGGCTGAGGTAGGTCACATGACACAAGAACTGGAGTAAAGATCAGTGGAAACAGGTCTGATGGAGGGATGGATCCTCCCCAGAACCCAGACCTCCACATTATTGAAGCAGTGTTGGAAACAAAAAGGAGAAACATCCAAAGAAGAGTTTTGGGAAGTCCTTAAAGAAGCCTGGAAACATATTCCTGAATACTACTTAAAGAAGTACTAAGTAAGCTGAGGGTCCAGACCGTGTTGAAGAATAAAGCTGCTCAGACCAAACACTGATATTAACACTCGTCATGACAGAGCAAATTCAGTAGTTTTTACTTTTTTTCCTCTCATGCTTGGGCGTGTTTTACTAAACAGTTGTGCTTATTTTCTATTTTTCTGGTGATCTCTAAAGCAACAAAGTTTGATATAAGAGTTTTGCATGGTGCAGTTCATCCACCTACCAAGCTGTTGGCTGATAGGTGGTTAAACCTGCTGATGGATGGAACTACTGCTATTTGTACATGTCTTAGAAGTAGTATGGACATTGTTAAGTTATATCAGTGTAATTTTAACAATATTCAATGTAAAAAATGAAAAGAAAACTGCAGCCTATCATCAGTTGATATCTAAGAGTTAATTAATATAACTATGTATGTTTAGGTTGAAATGTTCCACCAGCTCTTTAGTTGCTCTGTCATCCTCAGGAACTGGAATGGGGCCGACACATAACACATGGAGAGTGTCATGAAGTGAGAGCATACGGGCCTTGCAATGATGCAGCGTGACATAAGTTGTGACACCCGCCGCTTCCAGGCTGACACCTCATTAAGCCCTTCTCTCCGCTCATACAGAGCTCTTTACGGAACAGATCATTCAGTCTGGATGGGCGGCTGCAGGAAGGCTAGAACTCTGGTGGCGTACAGAAAACTCTAGAAAATGCCTTCACATTACAGCAGCATTGTGTTTTCAGCCCTCACACTGCGGAGGTAACTTTGCCCGGTCCACTGTGGGGTCGGTGCTCATCCTTGATCCGTCATGAAAATTTTAGTATGAAAAGTTGAAGTGAGGCTGTATTAGGCTGGTGTTAGAGTTGACTGTCAAAGGGTACAACTTTTTATCACAGTGCAGATGGTTTAGTTTGATTTGGACTCATGACACTTCTGAAAATAAATTAATCATAACAGGTAAAAAGACTTTTTTACTTAATACTCTGATGTATTTAAAGTCTCGCTGTCCATATTTGAATTTTTTTTTATCAGGTTTTAAAAAAATGAATGGATAGTCTCATAAAAAGTCACAAAAAAGACATGTATGCATTGCTGTGACCTAAGACTAGCGTTTGCTAATCTCATATCTACCTATCCAATGAAAAGTCCCAGCCCAAAAATGAATAAAATAATAGCCTCCCATTGGATAGCTACTGCATGGACGATGATGTTTTAGCTGGTCAAAAGTCATTTAACCTCAACTGATGCAATGAGTAGTTTTCTATTTCCTAAACAAGATGTTCGTGTGTTTCAGAAGAGTTACAATATGACATCAAGCAGAGAAAACATCTAAGGAGATGCAGAAATTATTAAAACACGGTTAAAAATTGTCCAATGCATTATTAACATCTGGAAGGATGGTGGGAAATCATCGTCTTCCAGGAAGAAATGTGTTCAGAAAAACATCCTGAATGATGGTGATCACTTCAACGATTGGTGGAACCAGATGGAAGAAAAACATCCTCTTCTAACAATAAGTAAGAAGAGAGGAGGATGAAGGGATGCAGCCATCATGCCTAGTGCTGCTGTACAAGCCTGTGGGGACAGTCTATGATCTGGAGTTGCTGCAGTTCGTCAGCTCTAGGTTCAGGTCTAGGCTCAGCTCTAGGTTCAGGTCTAGGTTCAGCTCTAGGTTCAGGTCTAGGTTCAGCTCTAGGTTCAGCTCTAGGTTCAGCTCTAGGTTCAGGTCTAGGTTCAGCTCTAGGTTCAGCTCTAGGTTCAGGTCTAGGTTCAGCTCTAGGTTCAGGTCTAGGTTCAGCTCTAGGTTCAGGTCTAGGTTCAGGTATAGGGTCAGGTCTAGGTTCAGGTATTGGGTCAGGTCTAGGTTCAGGTATTGGGTCAGGTCTAGGTTCAGGTATAGGACCAGGTCTAGGTTCAGCAACATTATGTGTCCAAAGAATGAGGTCAGCTGATTCCTGAATATACTGAATGAGGAGGTTATTCCATCTTCCCTGATGGCACGGACATATTCCAAGACAATGTGACAGAGTGGTTCAGGGAACAGGAGACCTTATTTTCACGCATGGATTGGCCACCAGAGTCCAGACCTGAACCCTTTTGAGAATCTTTGGTTTTAAGTCCCAGTACAGGAGCCCCAACAGAGCCAGACAAATGTAACATTTTATTCCAGTATTATCTAATAACTTTCAGCATAGAACAGTAATGGCTAGATTTTTTTTTTCTTAATGATAGACAGCACTTTGTGTTGTAGTTCTTCTGTATGAAACATGTCTTTTAAATAAAGTTCAATGGATTTTTAACGTTAAAAAAAAAGATGTAGAAGGTGTCTAAAACTCTACCTATTTGTATGTTTGATCAGTAACATTGTGGGACAGATAATTGGACATAATAAAAATGTACACATGTCACAATTTGCTCAATTGTGTTGGTTTTGAGAATTGAAAATGTACAAAAATAAAAGTTTTCAATATTTTTGCTTGATGGTTCAACTTAATAAAAAATATGGGAACATAAAACAACAAAAAGGCAAATTTTTGTGTTTAATCTCTCAAACTCCTAAAATGAAAATGTGACTTTTACTTTAATTTTTCTAACCTATCAAATACTCATTCTGGTGTCTGTCAACATGGTTTATGGTTTTGGTTCTGACTTTGTGTTTTGTTTTGGTCATGTTTCTAGTTTTTATTCTTTGTTTTTGGTTTTCAGGGCTTACTTTTGTGTTTCTTTGGTTTCTGTTCGTTAGTGCACCTTGTCTGATTACTCATGCATGTCACCTGTGTTTAATGTGTCAGTCTGTGTATTTAAGTCCTGGGTGTTCAGGTACTCCTTGTCAGGTCTTTCTTTGGTTAAATTCCTGTCATGTGTGGTTCCCTGTCCTTCGGTTTGTAAATAAACCCTTTACTTGCACCGATCCTGCCTCCTGATGCATTCAGGTCCTCACCTCTGCCGCCATCCATGACATTATGTTGAAATTGCAGGAAGAAACGTAAACTTTAAATATTCAACAAACATTCATGTTGCTGTAAGCTCCACTGGGTGAACTTTATGCATCCCCGTACATGAACAAACTTTTATTAAAAATAGCAAAAATCATCATCAGCCTGTAAAGCTGAACATTAGGCATGTGGACTACATGTGGCAGGTTTGATGTCCTGCTACGACGATGACCCACGATGCTCTACTTCTCAGCCTGAGACGTTTTGTGTCCAAAGCAGCATGTTGACATATTGCTTGGTACCTTGTAGAGATGCTCATCTAAGCCTCACACACATCATTACTCTCTGAATTGTCCTCTATGTTCCTGCCTCATTACTCCTCATCTATTTTTAAAGGGAATATGCCTTTTTACAATTAGTCTGTTTGGAGGCCAATCTGTCACGCTCATTACCGTGAACTTTGCCTCCCTAATTACAGTCCTCTCTATTTTTCTCTCCATTTCTTTTTGTTTTTCTATGTCTGTTTTTTCTTTTTATTTTTTCTTTATTTTTTTTTTCGACTAATCTGCCACATCACTGTATGGAGGAAGGAGGATAGCAGGGGGTATTTGCTGCAACAAATTTAAAATGTACAGGACTCAGAAATGAAGCAGCAAAGGAGAGGGGAACCAGAACACTAGAATATCCTTTTCTTTTATGACTTAAACAATCAAACAGGAGTTTGAAGTGATTCAAACTGTTGCCAGCAAGAGAAAACACTTCCTTTCAGACACAGAAAGAAGAATTAGTCTCCATCTGAGATGGGTCTGTGGAGAACCACTGTTTACCAAGTCAGCCATTTCTCCTCTAATTGTCTGATCTGGTTTCATCCTGAAATGCATTACAGTCTGCAGCCTCTGAGGACAACTCCCTCTGCTTCCTCCATCCTCTTTTCTCTTCTTACCCTGCTCTTTTGTGAACACAGAATAATTCCAGCTTGGCTTTCCTCACTCCTTGTGAAAGGCAAAGAAAAGGTGCAGCAGTGAACTTTTTAGCCGCCTTAAATCTGCCTGATGAACTTTGCATCCCTTTCCCACGCCAGCCAGGATAGAGGTGCACACCGTGGGGGAGTGTGTGGATATGAAAGGAATAAGTCCTCAGGAGTAGTGCATGCACACACTCCCAAATGTACAGATAATCTGCAGAAGCAAAAAGAAAGTGAAAAGCCAAACGGACGGCTGTTTCACTTCATTGCATCCTGGTGTCGTTTTGCACCAAATGCTTCTTCTCCCTCACAACAAATGCTTCTAATTGATCATAAAATCTTAATTAGCTGGATTTCTCTCAGTCCATCCAGTCCTGTGAGGGAGGGTTTCTCCATCACTTATTTATTACAGTCTTAATTGCAATTTCACAGTGAGTGCTCATGACATTTAGAGACCTTGTAGCATTGGATGGAGTTGATAGAAGAAGTTAGAAAGATTCTACGTACCAGTAATGACGCATACACACCACGGCCACAAAATTCTGTTTGCTTTGAAGGAGGTATGATGCCGGCTAGATTTTGTTTCTCTAAACTTCTTTAACAGTTACAGTATGAATGCAGAAAATTGCCTTAAAAAGGTTTTATGGAGAAACATGGTGATAAAAACTTGGGGGAAGCTCCCAATGTCGGTGTCCAAGTTCTTTACTTCAGCAGACAAACTTCTGGTATTCTTCATCTCATGGTGATTTTTGACCATTTTAATGAAAGATCTTAAGCTTTGTCTTGACCTGGTGCTCGTACTTGTCAGAACATAAACATGACAGAGTTAGGCCACATTCACACGACGGGAAAACAACCTAACTCTGTAAGTGGTGCTGCAACACTGTTAAAGAAACACACCGAAAACTAAGAAGAAGACATGGAGCACGATACAAACCACTAAAGAAGCAGAAGAAGAAGGGAGGTAAGGCGATAGAAGATGTCGGGGAATTGTGATAATTTCTTTAGGTGATTCTGAGGTAGAAATTCTGCTACGGTGAACTCTAAACTACAAAACGACCAAACTGCAGGACCGTGTTTACTGGGAGTCCTACCAGTCCACAGATAGTAATATAATAGATGCTTTCCAGGCACAGTATCTGAGGCACCCAACAGAGAAGGATGTTCCTCATAACGTTGACCCAAGATTATTTTATAATAAAACTCTGAATGTGGTTTTATCCATTTGTTTAGTTTCTATTCCACACTTTTAACACAGTAACATCTCAAAACTAGTGAACCCTTTAAAGCTCGACTCTGTCGGCTTCTTTATTCCTTTCACTGGTCGCACATCAGTGTGTTTCACAACACAGCCCCCAGTGTTTCCGGTAGGACAATGGACGAAAGTCTCCATATTTATCTTTGGTGCATTCTATTCTACTGTCATGTAGCAGATGCTTTTCTCCATGAGGTGGTTAGATAGTAGCATAAAGGGTCTTGCCCAAGGACCTTATTTTAATATGTCTCTTGTGGGATTTAAACTCAGTTCTTCTGCATGAGGGACAGATCCTGGCAACAATGCTATCCAGCCACAAAGTAGTCTAAACCGACAGACATGTCTATGCTACACTATTCTATTCTAAAGTCATACAGACGCTTTTCTCCAAAGTGACTTACGTCCTACGGTGGTCAGGCAGTAGCCTAAGGACCCAAACTGGAAGACGTTAATGTCCGTCCCCTACTGGATTCAAACTCATGTCGAACCATCTCTGCTGCATGAGAGACAGATGCCCGGTCAGCTGATCTATCTATGCATGATTGCATTATTGGATCATAAAGATGTCCTATGTCGTACACACAGAAAGGAAAAGGGTGGGTTTTCACCTTAGGAACAATTTTAGAAGATTAGCTGTGTGAACTCCCAAAACGGCAGTTTTGTGTGGACGAAACATCCAAACGATAAGCAACTTCAGTGGATTTGCTTAAACCATGTCCCAGTGGGGACAGGGCCCTAGACATATTATGTACTTAATGTCCAAAGCTTTCTAACTCTCACTAAAAGAAAAAATGAGTCTCATTAGTCTCTAGCAAAGCAGTAGTTGGTCAGTTCCTCTGATGTGATATTTACTACATTCTGCACCATTCTCTTCATCTGTTTGACGGCGACTTCCACTTTGCAGAACAACTATGTATAGCAATGCTGGCTTTAATGTGTTAATGTTGGAACTACTTGTGCTTTAAACCCAACAAATCTTTAAATAAAACTGACACATTTTGGTGACTGTGACTCGAAAGAGTTGGAATCTCAAAACCATGATTTTGTCTTTAAGTTGAAAATGCTCTGTTTTAAAACATTAATCCAACATGTTGGACAATGACATGGAAATATAAATTCACAATGTTAATCAGAAATATTCCAGCAGGCTGCTTTAAAACAGTAAGAAGGTATCAGGCGCCCTGTTTCTAAGGCATTAGCTCTGCTACTTTATCACCTACAGTTCATGCTGTGAAGCAGAATCTAAATAGAAGACCACCCAGAGACAGGGTGTTGGGTTTGCTTGAATGAGTCTGATCCATGTCGGCTTACGGGACTTAATTGGTGCTTGAAGAGACTGACTTAACTTTCATAATTAGTTTGCGCAATGACTGCTGATGGACCACTAATCCATGCACTTTCAGTTCAGATATTATACTCCTAAAAGCTGTTTAAACTGCCTCAACGGTACCGTATTTGCATTGAGAGTGATGAGTTTAAAGGTGCTTCCCAAACAATTCACCAATCTGAATGACAAAACATTTTCTCCCTAATTCGGTGTTCCTTTTGTTGGTAAAACACTGAGTTTCTCAGAGGATTACAATCATTAAAAGAGGATTTATAACACAATAGCTAACATTTACTCATTTAGGAATGTAAAATTGCTTTGTAAAGTCTAATTTGATTTTTTTTCTTGTAAATTTGGAGATGGCATCAAATCAAGGTCAATTTAGAAATATTCTCTGAAGATGATGGAACAAAAAGCTGCTTCCGTATGTGATACTTGAATTAATTGTTTTTGCCAGCAACAAATGATGAGAGCATGATCAATCAGCAGGTTATTGCTGAGACACACAGGAAATTTGTACAAGATGAGCAGTTTAAAGTTTGAATGTCGTAACCGGCTTCATCTAGATGAAGGTGATGATTTCATCGACCACCTTCCTT
Source organism: Melanotaenia maccullochi (assembly GCA_037177255.1). NCBI lineage: Eukaryota > Metazoa > Chordata > Actinopteri > Atheriniformes > Melanotaeniidae > Melanotaenia > Melanotaenia maccullochi. The sequence goes on along the minus strand of JBAGKP010000024.1, from coordinate 24,361,854 downwards.
CATTGATCTGCTTGTTCACAGCTGGTGAAGAGGTTTACAAATCAGATGTCAGGAAAATGAGCCACTTGGAGCTTTGGCTCATTACAGTTTTTATTGTTGCCATGGCTACATAATGGTAAACAACAGCATGGCACAAGACTGGAAGCATTCTCGTCCTTTTGTGTCCCTGTCCATTTACAGTGATACATGTCTGAGTTTTCCTTGAATGCATCTCGACCCTGCTGATCAGAACATCATTCTACAGTCAGAAGATCTGGGAAGTGGACTAGACGTGGACCTCAGCTTCAGAGCTTTTAAATTAATTGTTTTTTCTAGAATACATGTGATTATGTTGAACTAAACTTCAGAGCAACAAAACATGTTCCCACAATACTGTATATTGTGTTTTCTTCTTTCTTTACCTCAGCCAAGATCTACGAATCAAATGCCATAATATATAAATATTCTTTCTGACAACCTGGTTGTCAGACAAACTTTCCTGTCATTTCTTCATGTTGTCTCTAGAAATGGACAGAAAGCGTTTAAGTTTTATAAATTTATACATCTTTTTCCAGCAATCAGCCATCTTTATAATTTTATACTGTCAGTATGTGTAAACTTTGCAGTGATCATAGATGCAGCTAAAGGAAATGAAATACACAACATTCACGACTGATTCTTCCCATATCATCTGTTTCTGTACATAAAAAATAATCATTGCCTTGGTGAGGCATTGACAAGAGTCATTACATGAGCACACTGCCTGTGACTTCTTGGTACTAATATATAATTCTTGGTATATATATATATCTATATATCTATGTATACAGCTAGTGTTAATACATCTTAGCAGTAAAGGTGTGATGCTGTTTTGTGGAGATATTGTTGTAAAACATGGTGCAATGTGCTGCTTTGTTAATGCAAGCATGCAAAGATAAACAGTAGCATTAAAAACAGCCCACGTTATCCTGATGTTCCCCACTGCATAAACAGCATCGTGATCACACAGAAACGCAACCACTCTCACAAATGCACAAGTTCAAAACCACTCAGAGATGGCAAATAGCTTTGAAAAGCATGGCTAAACAATTGACCAAACAGGTGCTACAGAGGTTACGCTTATCTAGAGTGGATAAAGTGCTGGCAATTTCCTATGAAAAGCCTGGATTGGTTGTATTTTCTTGTCCTACATGTGAAGTGTCTATTGTTTCCATATCTGATAGATAATTAGAGCCAAATATTGAGCCAACGGGGGATTACAGGAGGATTTGAGGGTGATCTCCTGTTCCGCCCAGCTTTGGCTCCAGAAAGTTTCAGCTGCTTATGTGATCGTTTCAGAAGACACTGATAGGCTGAGGGAAAGAGTACACAAACACAGCCACATCCAATTACCCACACAAACACAAGCATCGCTCAGTCGGCCGTTCGTGTTCTCTGGGTTTTATCGCTCTCTCGCTCCGGTTCGGCCCCTGTTGGCCTTCCTCTTACATGAGCAGACAATGAATGTGGCCGCATGTTAAATCTAAAAAGGCCAGTAGATCTGAGGTCTAAACAAGGGTCACGCGCTGGCAGCACAGACATGATGGATGTAAATATTATCTACTTGAGTGGGTCTGAAATTCTATCAAGTGTAGTAATTGTAAATGGTGGGGTGGGAAAAGTCAGGGACATCTTTTAAGCTCAAAGATTTCCATAGAAAACCTGATAAAAAGAAAACCTTCCAAACAGATTTTAGAGCCAATATGTGAAATAACTTGAAATAAATGAAGGGATTAGTGTGATTGAACCAGTGAGATTCTGTAACACATTTTCTAAATTAGTCCTTCAAATTTTGTTGGATAACTTCACAGAACTGGAACAATGGAGGTGAATAGTATTACTGGTAACAATAGTAGAACATAACAGTGGTAGAGTATAACTGGTTGTATAATAGCATTTTTGTATTATTTAGAAAAGTTTCCATTTATGTCTGGTCTTAGAGCCACCGTTGCCCCAAGGATGCAGCGTTACTGTAACACTGAGATATTTACTCAAGCTATAGGGATGTTTAGCTGTAAGACGATCCAGTGCTAAAAAGTCTGACAGAACCTGATGTTCTTTGGGAACCAGCAGCAGAAAGATTAGGTCTTGCACATGATTGTGAACATCTAAGGGAACAGGTTTATTAGCTGTCTGTCTTAAATCTTTTGCATGCAAGCTGTATGACCTTGTGATCACAGCATGAAAGGATGCTTCTATAAGATTTGTCTCCAGCCAGCTTCATTGTCTCCTGCTTATTTCTCCACGTTGACTCATCAGGACATCAGAACTGTTCAATGAAACCCCCTGACACAGATATAGTTACCAGTCATATTTACCTACTTATGAACCAGGTGTCAGTAGTTATTAGACATTAAGACATTGTGTTGAAGCCAGTGGGATCGTCCCCATAAACTCGTTTACTGGCTCATAGCTTCTCTCTCTGTGGACTTCTATCATACCTCTGCTGACAGGATAGCAGCCCACAAGAGAGTTGCTTTGACTCACTCATCACTTAACACTTGGTCTTTCTCAAATTCTGTGTCATATCTTCTTGTGTAGGATACACTGATCACATACACCAACTGATTTTATACGAGGAGATGCAGTTTTTATGTAATCATTTTTATTTTTTTTAATCTTTGTTTTTCTAATACTTAGACCTTGCTGTAATGTTTTTATGTTTTGTGTAAAGCACTTTGCCTATCACATTTCATGTACAAGACAATTCAAACGCCTTGTGGAGGGGAAAATTGCTGGAAGCCTGTAAAAAAATATTTTTCTTTATGAGGCCCTAACACTGGGTGGTAGTATAACTACAAAAATAAATAAATAAATCCTACTGGCAAGGTTGCCAGATCTCACAAGGACACCAGCATTTATTCATCAAACCTGCAGGAAATAAACTTCCTGCTCAACTTTGTGATAAAGCATGTGTGCAGTCTTTCCATCCACATGGGAACAAACAAAAAACGTCTTGCACATACGAGGTAGAGACTACCACTGAGACAACAGTGTTCCCCTAGTTTGTCTTTAATTATTCATATCAGGTGTCACTTTTTTCCTTTCTTTTTAAGGGCAAAACGTCCACCCCAGGCCGCTGTGCTACTCTGATCTGTTTATGAACATGAGAACATCCTGTTTCCTCCCCCACACCCTGCAGCTCTAATAAAATGATGGTAGAAGGAAGGAAGTGACAGTAGTTATAATCAGGGAGTCTGTGCAACGACACATGTCAGATATGTGTTTGGAGACGTAGAGGGTGAATTGGTCATCCGTGCCATCACTATGTCTCATAACGTGCGAGCGTCCCAGCAGGCATGTTGACAGACATATTACCAAAAACGGCCCCAATGTCAGTAGATTAGCCAGACAGCTTTACTCCAGAGGAACCCACTGTTGTGCACCAATCTTCCTCATTTCCTGGGCCTCGCAGAATGCCCCACTGTCACACGGCATGATTCCATAATTTGATTTTGACCCTGAAATGAGAAACTGTGTTGGGCAAATACAGAGGATATTGGTTTCCACAGTCAAAGCGAGACCATGTCAGGATAGTTTGTCTCCTGTCACTCTGTTCCCGCCTTGGATCAGCGTGATGTCCTCCAGAGAGAGATGCAATGAAAAAACGTCCTGATAAAAAGACAAGGCCGTAAACTAATTCAAAGCTGATACCTGACAAGCAGAGTAAGAAAACATTCATTCATGAATTATTTCCTGTATTGATAAAAAACAGAAATTTATTTCTACCTATGTGGAGAAAGAACCTTTCACCTTAAAAATAGCAAATTCAGCATAATGTACGACCTACTCAGCACTCAAGATTGAACAGAAATGTAATAGTTTTGACTAGAGTAAGTCCCTTTCACTGCGAGTCAAAGAGTCGTTGTCCTGCTGCAGACTAAATTTGGGGCCAATCATAGCCTCCCTGATGGTATTTCATGATGGATAAGTATCTGGCTGTATTTCTCAGCACTGAGGACACCATTAATCATGACCAAATCTCCAACTCCATTCACAGAAATGCAGCATAAAACTTGCAAGGAACCTCCACCGTGCTTCACGGTTGCCTGCAGACACTTATTATTGTACTGCTCTCCAGCCTTTCGGTGAACCAACCTCCTTCTGCTGCAGCCAAATATTTCACATCTTCACTCACCAGTCCGGAGCACCTGCTCTCATTATCCAGCACACCGACTCCTATGTTTTTGTGTATAGTTGAGTTGTTTGTCCTTGTTTCCACGTGAGATGGACGGCTTTTTGGCAGCTTCTAGCCAGACTTCTCCAGGCGGTAGTTAGGTGTAGCTGGATCCAGCTCTGCCAGTTCTGAGCTGCCGGACATCTTCTGATTTTGAAGGGAAATAAGCTTGTTGTATTTTTGTAAGTTTAGTTAGCCGACCACTGACTAAATCCTTCAAAATTCCTTACTTGTTGCAAGTGTAGCTAAAGGAATTGATGCTGGTTTGAAGGAAAAGAAGGAAAGTAACACCAGACACTGACTTAAATTTATGTTTTGTTTGCATTCTGTAAGTCAAAAACAATAAACTTTTTTTTTCATATTTTTGAAAGCATTGTTATTTTACTTTTTGCACAGTACTGCATATATATATATATATGTGTGTGTGTGTGTGTGTGTGTGCGTGTGTGTGTGTGTGTGTGTGTGTGTATATGTGTGTGTGTGTGTGTATATATATATATATATATATATATAT
>JBAGKP010000024.1:24345735-24355735 GCA_037177255.1 Melanotaenia maccullochi | reverse complement strand
CCGAGGCAACATGAGGATGAAATATCTGCACGGCGAAGGAGAAGAAGTGACGGAGGATGAGGCAGCAGAAGATCCGCTGTGGTCTGTCTCAGATCAACAGGTAGAAACAATCAGAAAGCCACAGCTCCATTCACCTCATCTTTAATAGGATCAAACAAAACACCAGCTGTCTCGGTCTGTTTGAAATAAAGATTGACCCTGATCTCAGGGTGACCTCTGAGTTCAAATACCTCATTTAGCCACAAGTGCTTTGTCAAATACCACAAACTCAGTCACTCCTACTTCGCTGTAATTATGAGAGTGGTTGGGGAAAATGCCACTTGTCTACCAAGTGCAGAGGAGAGTGCTTAGGAAAGGAAGAAGTTACTTCAGATTAGTCATGTTTAAGGCTGGGCCCACACATCCACTGTTGGCTGTTGTGACTTCCTCTTAAATTAAAGGCTTGATTGAACCCATGAGTAAGGTCTTACACAACAAGCCTGTAAAAAGCTCCTACAAAGAAGCAAGAAACCCAGACAATGGAAGATGGCTGCATTTGATAAAGTGGTTGTTCCACTGCCTTCATCATATATCTAATCATGGTCTCTTTGCCTTCACGATCATTTTGTATTTCCGCAACGTTAGCAGCCGTCTATGTCCTTTCCAGTCAGTCTACTCCATCCCAGTCTTCCTCCTTTTGTTGCTGGTTGTTTCGCATGTTTTTAAGGTTTGTTGCTGACAGACTTTATCTCAGGGTTTTTCTTTAACTTCGTTGTTTCTTCTTTGTTTTGCCTTTTTGTGGTCATTTAGAGTTTATTTGTGTTTTACATGAAGCTACAAACCCTCTAAATATATTTAACTAACTACTGAATTAGGCTTTAAACATAATCTAATCTAAATAATCTTTAAGACCAAACCAAGAAGTCCTAGTGATTTGATTAGAGAACTTGATGTTTAGGAGGCAAGAAGTATCAATATTGGTATAGATATCAATAGTTACCATAAACAAATGGCATCATATCGACGAAAAAAATCCTAACATTTTAACGTGAGGGTCACACAGCCCATATATTCCACACACGGGACCACTGGGACCGCTTGTCTTCTTACAAGTTTACAAGTCAGATTCAGAGGAAATGGGGCAAGCAGTGTCATCTGCTGGCTAGCAAATATATAGATGGAGCCAAATCATCATATTCATACATCTCTTTTGTACTGGAGGAGAAAAAAATATCATAAAATGACTGCTAATAATTTTAATCCTAAGCAGTTAAAAAGCCCAGAAAGTGTCAACGGTAGACTAATATCTGGCAGGAGGTTTATAATAATGAAGACATGTCACTAGACTTTGGAGAAGCTCCAACAACTGAGTGAAGATGCTTCAACCAGCATGTTGAAAGCAGCAGGGTGCGTTATAGATGACTCAGAGGAAGTAACAGCATTACTTCTGTAAGCTGTCACAGTTACACCAAGCTCTGGCTGAGGCACTAACGCTCTCAGTGAGATACCCAGTAATCTCATTTTTGTTGCGTCATGACCTTTAACAAAGAGTTGCATGCTGCATCTTAATCTCTGTCATGCTCCATCTTCATAGGTTATATCAAGGGTGTGCACCAGGCGCAGTCTGCTCGCCTCAGCATCTGATAACCGCCAACCTGTGACAGTCCTACATGCAGACAGGATTAATAAAGAGCTCTAATGCCTTCTGACGGCTTGGTTTGAAAGGTTGTCACTGGTTGGATGGCTGAAGTGACTCCCTCTTCATGTCTGAACACTGAACCAGATTGTCTACTGCAACACTGCTAGCTCTTTGCTTCTTCACAAGAGACAGAAATGACAGGAGTGTGTTGGGTGACAGTCACGATCAACCAGTTAAATATTAAATCAGTGAACACAGGAACCCGTTGTGAGAGCAACCATGTGAGGGGCTGATTAGATGATGCTGCTTAGAAAGAGAAACAGGAGGTTTTGAATGAAGAGGTCTCTAAAAACCAAGATGTGGATTTCATGATTCCATGTGTTCATTTTTTTTTATCATCATTTATATTGTTTCACAAACTACATCAAGACCAGATAAGCATGGGGATTAATCTCGATAATTACCTGACGTACTCATTTGAGGTTTTCCTGATTGATCTGTTAAAACATTGATTTGTAGCAGCGTTGCTCTCTGTCACGTTCTCCTCCTCCGTTTTCATTGGGAGCGACGGGGCAGCGGTTTTATTCACACCACTCAAGCACAGGACAGAAGCCATTTAGCCCAGTGGAGCAGATCTTAGGGTGTAATTACACAGGCTTATTGGTAAATTAAATTAGAGCACAGGGTTGCACAGTGGGTTGGAGAGGGACCAAGTTCCCCAGAACAAAGTTCACAACATTTTTTGGAGACATGTAGTCCAGCAAACGTTGTTCACTTAATATATTTTGTTGTTTTTGTGCAAGACTTACGAGGTGTTAAATTTCAGTTCAAATTTGATCCTTGTTTCGGCTCTATGCTGCTTTTGGTGCATCTCAAAGCATTTATGTGCATTACATTTGCTCGACAATGCATGCAAAATCAAACTGATCGTAAAGAAGTTGTGCAGTGGAAAAATGCAGCTGCAGGAATATCATTATGTGGCCAAAACCTCCAGAGCAAGTTCAAAAGTAAAAAATGAATAAGAAATTACTTGTGAGTTTGTAACCCAGGGAGAAAACTTTTCTGGTCTTTATCTGCACCCAGCACCAACACAAGTTTCATCACACTGGAGAAAAGAGCTTTATCATTATAATTGAGAGCAAAGATCAAGAAAAACCCACAAGAAAGATTTTTTGTGAGCTTAGCAAACAAGGCCCTCAACGAGCCGTCCTACAGCTTCAGTCATTCATAGTGCTGCACTGCAAGTGTCTCTGATTGGTCCCTTGAGCTTTGTTGCCCCTCGATAATTTGCCCTTGTCCTTCTTTTCAATTTACCAACGCTTTGGACAAAACACATGCTGGAGCAGCTGCTAAAGCAACAGCTTGTGTGTTGCCTCTACGGGGCCATTGCTGATGGGAAGAGCTTCTCCAGGGAAGGTGTCGGTATTTATCCACCTGTGGAGCAAGTCCATCTGCCCACATCTCCCAGGACGGAGGGTAGATGGAGCTGATGGGCGTCTGACTGAAGAACAGAGGGAGGAGAGGATAGTAGTTTCGAGGAGGAGGTGCTGTAGATCAAGGGAGGTTGTCAAGCTGCCTTCATGTTTCTGAGCAGCAAGAAAAGAAGCGGAGCAGCTGTTGCAATACCATCCACCTGGGTGCTTCAAAAAGCTGCCCAGATGTTCAAAACCGGCATACTCATCATGCCTTGCCTAAACCCAGCCCCAACACCTTTACACTCACACATGCACACAGGCGGCTGGTGAGAATATTACCCACTTGACGTGAAACTCCCATTGCACTTGACACGTCCCACCCATCCTTGACTGCTCACATATTACGCTGGCAACCACAGCTGTTCGGATATCACACATAATTTGCTCTTTTCTCCCTTGTTGTGTCAAAAAGGGGGAAAAAAACAGAGTTGTAGGCAGGCCAAGTCTCTGCTGCTGCTGTCTGTGTTTGTAAAACCAGAGCCATCAAGTTGCATCACAGAGACAATGTCAGTGCAGAGCTCTGTGGGAGGCTGTAATTTTCTGTTTAACGGGCATCCAGATGGCTGAGTTGATTGGAGCATAATGGTGGTATTATCAAAATGGTGGTATCGTCAGCTTCCCTACTTTCCAGAATTGGCATATGAATAACAGCAGGAAACAACAGCAATCTCCCACTGATACATAAACTGAATCAGTGGTACAGTAACCAGAATCCTCCTTAACACTCACCTGTTAAAGACCAATGCCTATTCATGATATTTTCACTTGTCAGGAAAACACAGGCGGTCATAACAACAGCTCAGCTCAGCAGTGAGACAGCAGACACAACATACTCTATGTGGAAATCAGCCATCATTCATGCTCCTAATGTACAAACCCAACAGCCTGAATGTGTTCTGTGAAAAATCAGTGGCCCATGTGGAAGAGTTGATGTGACTGGGAGAACAACACAGCATAAGTTCGCTCTAGTGGATGAAAAGTCTGAGATTAAACCAATGTGCCAGATTTTAAAATGAAGCTTGTAAATAGTAAGTAGCTTCTGCCATGGTGTTCACAGCATCCTTCATGTTTTGGTGGCTTCTTTAAGGACACTTATATTCTCCATACTCGTACCAGGACAAAGCTGTCAGACTGCAGGCTTACTGGAGGTTTCTAGAGGTTTTAAAAGCAGAATGGGAGGCAGAACTTTCATTTATCAGACCCTCTCTATGGAACCAGCTCCTAGTTTGGTTTCAGGAAGCAGCCTCCCGAGGCTGCTGGGGGACATCCCATGATGCACTGGGCTCCTCTCTGCTCTCTTTACTCTCTATGTATAAATACAGTGGAGTGGTAGCCGTGGTTACCGAGGCAGGATTGGGTCTGGAGGACCAGGTTTGAGTCCCCAGACTGCCAAAAGAGGTAAACCAATGTGGGTCTCTGTGCAAGACCCTTATACCCCCCAACTGCTGAAACATGGCGTTCCATTGCTCTCTAGTAAATCTACTTGAGATGGGTAAGTTGATCCCAGTCGGGTTAATAAAGTAGAAATTATTAATATCTGACACTGTTGTTGTCATTCATTTGTGTTTCTCTTCTTCTTTCTCAGTAGGTATCCCTGGTCAGCTGCTGGTTTACCCCTCTTTCCTGTCCTCTCCACCTCTAACTTATGGAAGATTTCCTTCCTGGTTCTGGGTCTGATGGAGGTTTTTCTCTCCACTGTCTCCTCATGCAGCCCAGGATGGATGATTGAATCAAAGAGAAGATTAGATGCAATCCGTTGTTTTCCTTTTCTAGGTCATTATTTTTATAAATTGTGTAACATTAGGCCAGTTTTTCTAAATTAATGTGGATCATGTAATTGAATTGTTTTGATTGGATTCTAATTGGACTCCAGTGAGTTGGACTGAGGGCATTGTGAACTGGGGCTGTACAAATAAAGCAGAATGAAACTGAATTGTTTTCAAAGTGCAACTCGCCAGCATTTTTACAGCTTACAGAAGACTTGATTTTTTCTGTTTGCAACCTCCTCATCTCCATGCTTCTCTGTCTTTCTGCCTCTGACCTTGAAATCTTTCACTGCCACATATTTTGTAGGCCATTTTGATTCCTAAAGTGTTTCTAGAAGAGAAGGGAAGCTTGTCAGAGGATCTAAAAGGAAAAATACACCACTCTATCCTTTGCTGCTTCTGAAGGGGTCAAAGTCATACTAATTCTATTTTAACTGAATAAAAAAATCTACTTTATCTCAAAAAGATTCCATGTGCATCATCATCTCAAATGCAATTGTGTGTTTAGATGATTCAGCTGTGTTGTATTGCCATCGTTTTAACTCCTCGTGTTTCATTAGGATAACTTCTTCTACTGAATTCCAGCCACTAGCAGCGTAGCTTCTAGCACACCCTCTGCATGGATTAGTTTGGTCCAATCTAAGCCTTCTGTGAGTCCTCATGAATGGAAGTGACTGCACTGAATCAGCAGGTGATATCATCTCACATCAGTCTCTGGATCCTGATTCTGATCAGCAAACATGGAGTCAAAATCCATTAAATTAATATAATATTTTACTGTTATCAAACTTACTTTTTAAGTATTCCCTAGATAGATGTTCATCCAGTGAGGTTTTAGGTTAACACATCTTAGTTTCTCTGAACCTCATTAACGTGGAAGTGATTTATTAATGTGTAATCAATCATACACAGTTGATACAGTTTTCTTTTACATATCAGCTTGTAGTTTATCCTAAATTTGCCTCCGGACAAAATTGAGCTGAAAAGTGTAAAGAAATAAATTAACAGAATAAAAAAGGTTTCAATAAAAAAAACTTGAACACAAGGCACAGCTGCAGTTAATTCTGCTTCACCCAGGTCTGCAAAACAGGAGGGGATTTAATAAGAAAGCCTAATAAGATGGACAGGGCAATAAAACTGCAGCTGGGTGAGAAATGAAAATAAAAACAATCCTAGTTTTCAATAGGCTTCAAGCCAGGCTTGTTACTGCTCCGCATTAATCATTGAGAGATTTTTTTCTTTTGTTTGTAGCATAGATGTTTGGATAAACTGTGTGTGGACCAGCTTCTTCTCTCTCCTGACTGAAGAGGCGGCCAGAGTCACTAAAATATAATTTACATACCGATTTGTTGTCTTTAGACTATGAGACTGGAATGAGAAGCCATTTCTTTAGGTTGTACTTATCATTCATAGCCCATAGTTCATATTATAACTGATATACTGGATTCTCCATTAGATATCTCACTTTGCTTTGTGGTGTTATTTAATATTTAAAATTATAGAACGATGCAAAGTCTGGAGTCCCACTTCATTCCCTTATATTTTACTGGTCTTGTTCTTGTAATTCTGAAAATTGTCTAGAACAATAGTTTTCCAGTTGGTTGTTGCTGGTTTTCAGCTGATTTTAAGTCCAGTCTTTGTACATTTTCAGAGGAATTAGTTGTTTTGCTGTTAGGCTACTAACAGACAACAAAACGGACTAACTCAAGGAATGCTACAATTAATAAATAAATAAATAAAATAAAATAAAACGCTAAATGGTAAATGATCTGCATTTACTTGGTACCTCGTCTTGTTGCTTGTACCCGGGATGTCTGTTGTTGGTCTTCGAGAGCCATCTTTAGATGTTTATCTGCCCCACTGCACCTCATTTAAATGTGAAGGATCTGTTTAACAGCCCAAGTCTGTTTATGACCAATTTATATGAGAAACATTTAAAACCTGCAGGACAGTAGCCCTTGTGGACTGGAAATGGATATCCTGGCTTACATTCACCTTTTCACACACATTTAACCATAAAATGCACATCTCAGACACCTCAGCAGACCCTATCACACACCTTCATACGCTAATGAACACCACAGAAACAACCTAAGGTTTACTATCCTGTCCAAGGACAAGCTGGCATGTGGTCTGATGAAGTCAGTGATCGAACTATTAACCTCCTGATTGGCAATCAATAACTCCAAGTTGGTTCCTATAAAACCATCAGTCAGAAACTTGGCATCTCTCAGCCCAGTGAGGAGCGTGTCCTTTAACCTTTGAGGAAACTAAACAAGTGGAAGACAAGAAAGTGGAGATATATCTAATCCCTCCCATTGACCCGTCTACTGCTGGCTGAAGCCTCATCAGAGATGGTCTGCATGGAAACGAGGCTGTCAAGAAGCCATTCTTCAGGAAGAGAAACAGGGAGAAACTGCTGTCACATGACACAAGAACTGGACTTAAGATCAGTGGAAACTTGTGTTTTCTATTCATGTGCTTCAGGAGGCTCAAGATTTCTGTACAACACTAAGTATTCAAAGCTAATATGAATAAAGATTACTTATAAAATTGAGACCATCTGCCAGCCACATGTTACAGTTTTAATAAATGTAAATATATTTATTAAAACTGTAACAATATCTGTGTGTGTGTGTTCATGCAAAAGCAGGTCAGATTCTCCAATAAAAGCTCTAAGTTTCAGTTTTTGAACAGAATCATAAAACCTGTAAAACACTTGTTGCTTCCTGTAAGAGCTGCTGCATGAACACAGTGGGTCACCTGTTCAGGTCTGGCCACCAGGGGGAGTGTTGAGACTGAAGAACTCAAAGGACACATGCTGTGAAAGCACCAACACTCTTCATACAGATGTGCAGCCTGCAGGGTCCCACACCCTTCATGGCAGCTGGGAGGATGATGCTAAGGTGAATGATGGGATAGGAACTCCCTCCATGTATTTCTTTTTTTTCTATTCAGTCAGCCAGTTTCAATTTCAAGGTTTTGATCTGTGAAGGAACGGCAGCAGACTGCAACATTGTTATTTCCCACAGGATCAAGTGGAGGATTTAAGGGGGACGGGCTAATTCTGCCATGCTGAGAGGGAAAAAAAAGCAGACATGAGGCCGACCCCCACCCCCACTTACTACAAAGTGTTGCACGCAATACTGCAAAGAAGGGAAAAAGACAAGGAAAATATGAATGAGTGGCAGAAAAGAAAAACACAAAGAGAGCAGGGGGGACAAACACAAGGGAGATAAAGAAAGGACAGAGTAATACAGAGTAAGAGGAAGTGAAAGTGGGGGGAGAAAGACAGGAAGAAGAGGAGGTGGGGGGCAGTAAAAAGGTTATGGTTATTCTTTGGCAGTCACCAGGTGAAATGAGGGCAGACACTTCCATTCCATCACAGGACAGACCAGAGGCACCCAGGGGCCTCAGAGGTCTGCTGAATATTACATGAGCCTGTCCGTCTGTGAACACTCACATGCACACGCCTGTACAAACGCACATCCACTCCCACAGATGTGTAAAGATGAGCACACGAGCCGATGCGTACGTTCACATATACTGAGGGTGGAGGAATCCAATGAGGCCAGAGGATCAAGAGACTTAAATCCAACAGAGAGAGGCGTTGGGGTCGAAGCCAGAGAGGTGGGAGGCTGTTTCAGGGTGTCAGGATGAATCTTTCCTGGATCAATGAGCTTTCCTCTTCGCTGACTCGGCTGAATTCTCATTCATGATACATGCGTATACGTGACCAGTGTACCCATGTGTTTTGGGGAGCAGGCGCTCCACACAAGGAATTTGCTGTATCTTTGAACTAAACACTTCATGTTGGTAATCTTGAGCTTTGTGACTTATAACTGTTTGTTCTCAAGTAAATTCCGCATCATAGTTGCTGTCTCGTTTATGGCGGTTGAAGCTTTTGGTTGTCCTCAACTTTTACCTTGTTTCAAATTGAATATTGGGTCTTGTTTTTTCTCAGTGATGCTGAGCCCAGCAAGAAACAGATGAGACCAGGATACTAATCCCAACAAGTTCTCCAACTGAACAAAATTGCCTCATCCTTGTAAGCCTCAACCTTACAAGCAACATGAGGAAAATACTTTACTATAGGTGTTTCAGTCAGAGCCGAAGTAATCTTTTAACAAAGTCCTGACGAGAAGCAAGATGATTGGGTGGAGCAACCTAAGCCACAGACCTTATGTAACCTCAGATCGAGACCAACATTTGCTCTGTACACTTCCTGGTTGAGTTCATTTCAGTAGAATTACAAAACAATGACAGTTTGAGCTAAAATACATTTTAATAACATGATTATCATTATCATGGAGGTTACAGGTTGCCATGGTTACATATACACACATCACTTTACTAAGAAACCTTCTGGTTGGCTTTAACTTTAACCCTTTAAGCCCGAGGGTTTTTGGAGGTGTGGTTTGCCTGAGCAGACCTACCCAAGTTAAATCAACAATAACTCTGTAATTTTCAGGTCAATATACATAAGCATGGTCTAAATGGATAGGTAAGACCCTATGGAATATAAATCCAGTGTCAGAAACATTGTGAATGTTAATATGCCTGTGCAAATAGTCATAAACCATAGATAAAAAAATATATCCTCTGTATTTTATTTTTTTTTTGTACACAGATGAAAACATCATGACAGAAATCATTCTGTGCATAAAGATACCACTGCATGGATTCAGCAACTCATTGACTACAACTGTACAAAGTTTCATGAGAATAGAATAAAGCTCATAGCTTTTATGCAGGTTTTAGTGTGGATAGGACCAGGCGGACTTTCTATTTGGCCACTTGGATACCCAAACTGTGCTAAATTGTACTGTGTCTGTATTTCCTCCAGAACTTCTAACACGGTGTATTTGGTTCTTTGTAATTTCTTGGACACGTTTATGGCTTTTATCCTTCGTTCTAAATGGATAAAAAGTTAGAATGAAGGAAAGAAATGAATGCTGTTCGATATTCGCTCTTTCCGGTGCACCCACATGCGTAACTGCAGTAAAATGGCGACGATGCTCCTTTGTTTACACGCAAGTATTTATACCTGACTGATAAAGTGTTGTTCAAGTGTAAGATATCGTTGGAAAGCTTGTAAGATGTAGAATTCGACCAAACTTTATTTACACTGCCAAGACCCA
>JBAGKP010000024.1:24249272-24283885 GCA_037177255.1 Melanotaenia maccullochi | reverse complement strand
GGCCCCCACCCCCCCCCACCCTTTCCCAGCCCCCCACTCCCCACCCCCAAAACAGCACCTTCCCCCCAGGGCCGGCAAGTGTGAATTTTTGAAGGGAGCCCATCTGTGTAGGCTTCCCAATTAGCTGCTGTCATATGGCACATGATGGAACAGTTTCCCATCCATAGTGCACCACTGTACAGGAAGAAATAATAAACAATATGTTCTACTAATCTGCTGTTAGGCTGCAGGATTTTATCTGCAGAGCCCCCGGGATAAAGCTGAAGCCTTTCTTGAACCAGAACACAAGCGCATTGCATCCGTAAATAGCTGAATTATGCTGTACTTTATCTGCAGGAGAATGTTTGCCAGACAAATAGCTCACATTGTCTGCCAGCACAAACGGCAGTTAAGAGCACTGATCAGGGACACAGCTTATCAGACCACGCTAGCTCTGAAACAACAACCAAAACAACAGCACCGACGCCACAGCAGTAAACGTCTTAGAGGAAAGAAAATAACAAAGATAGAACGTGGTCACCACAGACCGCATCCATCAAGCAGACAGCAGAGATAGCGAGCCTGTTTGCATTCATGTGTTTACCTTGCGTCCGCCTGTGTTCAGCTTTATGGGCGTGAGGAAAGGGTCAAAGATCATGTGGCTGGTCTCGATGTTGACTGGCGACTGCCTCTTCCCGACCGAGCACAGGTTCCAGGCCGAGTTCACCAGTCCCCAGAATGACGGCACTGCAACACAAAGAGACACAAGGGTGCATCAGGAGGGTCTGCACCGGTCAGATGGGAGAGGTTACACGGTGATTGGTAACTCTTTCTTTTGGTAACACTCACACCTGGAGAATTATGATTAGCCAACCTCCGTTTATCTCACATAGGTTTGATGGTTTGTAGCAATACTGTATGCTAATTGTTCATTAACTAAAAGTGCAATTACAAAATAATAAGATAAATAATAACCTGATTCTTAATCAACCATTGTCAAGCATTGTGTAGGTTTATGTAAAGTCATTTCCAGAGCATCAAACAATTCTGTTTGTCAAAGCCGTCGGCATTTCGGAGGTAAACAAAGTTCACACTGATCTGTGATGTTCTAAACTCCCATGTTCTCATCATCTCCATGCAGACACTACAACAGCAGGAATGAGGAACGGGATAAGTAATAAAGAAACTCAGTGGACCAAACTAATCCACAGTGACTTTTAGCAATTTGTTGAAAATGTCCACCTGATTTGAAGACTCAGTACAGAGGTGAGAGAAGTAGAATCAGCCTATAATCAGCTAACACACACATCCAGTGTAAGACTGAAATGACAGGATGGCTCAGTGATAGGATGTCAGCACTGTGGGAGTGAAACGTGTCTCAGCCAGCAATTCTCTTATGTAAAACTTGGCCACCGGGACAGAGAATTCAATTCCTTCTTGAGGAGAGAAGCAAAGCCTTATCAACGTCAAGTCTTGCAAGAGGCAGCATTTAGCTGCAGTATCTGCTTTGGCCCAGAGCTGCATTTCCCATTTAGGAACGCAGTATAACACAGAGATGACTCACTGGAATTGTGCTATGCAAATTCCAACGAGATTTACAACAAAAGCAGAGATAATTTGAAAATATGCAAATTGACAATGAATCAGAGGGAAGCAGACACGACATGGCGAGAATTCAAAGCTTTAAGGTTCAAGCAAGTCAAGTCTTACCAGACTGCGAGCTACAGTGTTTGTTTGCTGTGCTTGTAGACATGCAGAGAAAACACTACATCACATTTCCGATAGAAGAGTGGAGTCAGGTGCCGATGCATTTATTACTCCTTCTACCACCGATGTGCTCTTAGAGGGTGTATGTGCAGGTTTCATGGAGTTTTTGCACACTACATGAACATCAGCAACTCAGCACAGAACCACACAATATGTCAAATGACAGTGAACAATGTGGGTGGCTGCAGCGAAAATTTACACGAAATAATGAACCCCACTTTTCAGCTACCTTCTCTTATAAAAGATCAGTATTTTATAACCTGATCTGCTGCCCCAAAAATATGTACTGTACATTAGTGATATGCTTCTGTATAATGGAATTCTCCATCACAAACCAAGTGTTAAACTAAAGACCCGCTGAGCACAGTTCAGGGAAGAAGGTGAATTAGTTAGGAAGGTTGTAATAAATCAGAATAATCACTGACTTGAGCTGTAGGGATACATTAAAAATAAATATGAATTCCACCATCATCATTGACAAAAGTTTGTGTCAAATGTTGTTGTGGTGTTGGTAACACAGATGTTTTACAATCCATTTAAACATGGGGTGACAAGCAGGGTTTAGCAGACCCTGGAACAGCCAGCAGGCTCGTTCATTAGCACAGAACCTTTAGTGCCTGGTAAAGGTTTGCCTGAAGTGTATTTATTATTTATCAAAACTCAAGCAGTTTCTACACAATTAAATAGCTGTCTCACTTACCATTTGGTTTCTGTGTAATTGCTGTCAAGGTTTGTTTACATTTTCTTCAAAACATACTCGCTGTCGAAACATATTTGCTGTTGCAGAGCAGCAATTTTGAAGAAAATGGGGTTGTGAGACAGTCTTATAATTAAACAGCCATTTAATGGCCAGAGTGCCACCACCGTTATGTTTCAGATGACTTTGAAATAACCAGCCAGTCTTTCACCATGTGGCGACGGCAGCTCCAGGCAGAAGATGGGGCTTATTATAGGCACACTTATTACAGGACAAGGAGTCACAAGAAAAAGTTTTATGCTGCTTAAGGTGTGCTTGTTTGCTCAAATGTCACTCTCAGTACATGGTGAGAAGTGGTACTAAACAAGACCGAAAGTCTGGATTTCCACCAAGTTCTTATACCGTGCACAAACAAACGGCTTTCTTTATTATCCCAGCAGTGAACTGTGATGTGAGCAGTGGCCTAGCTGTGGACCTGGAGATGGACAGGATCTTACCAGTGTTGCTATGATGTTTCATGATGATCACAGAAGCCAAGAGCTGCTGTGTCTGACTAGATCCTCTGCAGTGCAAGTCTCTGGTAAATCTGGTGGGTTCTGTAGGATGTTTTAGCAGCAGAAACTACCCATAAAAACAAAAATAAAGCAGGCAAGCAGGCATGAACCATCTGTCTAAGAACTGCTGCAACGAACTCCAGAAACGAGATGAAAAGTAAAATCAAGGACAGAGAAATTCGACACAGTCTGACATGCAAAGAAAATACAGTACAGATGAACAGTACTGGAGGTGATCCGTAAACTAACGCTGTAGTTATCAGGGGAAATGTGGTGTCATCCAGCTCTTAGGATCAGAGAGAAGAAGAAGAAAAATAAAAACACCATAAACCACCATTAAAGCCCATTTATGCTCCCCTATGTACATAAATAGTTACGTCCATTTCAAGCTAGTTGCCGTCCTCGTACCTCCATGCATGTTCTGTGTTGCCATAGTTTTTAAGTCAGTTCTTCCACTAGTGGGCAGTACTGAGTTCGGAGCTCACTGGCGAACAGTGACTTTAATGCTCATGCGAACAAAAACATGAACCCGAGGTCAAGGTGGTGGATAGTTATGAAGAGCAGCCTGTTGGACTTTCTCCCAGCAGTAGATGAGTTGGAGGTTAAAGCAGCTGTAATAACAAATTCTCTATGAACTGTGATGGTATTGATATGGCGTTGGTTAAGAGAGTTGTTGATGGCAAAGGCAATACTTACATCTGCAATTTATCCTTCCAAACCGGGTCATTTCCACAAAAAATGAACATAGCAAAAGTAATTCCATTATCCATGCAAGGTGATAAACATCTGCATACAAACTACAGACCACTCCTCCCACAATTCTCAAAGATCCTGGAAAAACCTTTTGACAACAGATTAGAAAACATCCTAAATATGAAATGAACCAAAGTCAGTTTGGATTTAGAGCAAAAAGTACATCACTTTTTAGGATTAATAAATGCCTAAGATCAAGGAAAACATGCAGGTGGTATATTCATAGACTTTAAGAAAGCTTTCGATACAATAAATCATTCAGTACTCGTTAAGAAGCTGCAGCTGTGTGGCATCAGGGGGTGTACAAGAATTATACGTTGATGCTCGAATCACTTTGTGACTGCTGAGTTAAACATCTATTATGATATTACTGTTACAAACTCATGGTGGGTTGATGCCAAAAATAACATGAAATGTCTGGTTACAGTAAAAATAACATCGTCAGTTAGTGGCTTTTTGTGAGGTTCTCAATGTTTCTTGTTACCAGCTCCTTCACAACGTGACAATGGATACGGACATCCGTTCAGTCCTACGGCCACTAGCTTTACCTCATATCTTTTTCTAGCCCTGACACTGAGGGGATCGATGTAACTGGATCATTTTCTACCAAAACCTGATGGAGAAAACTTAAAACTATGAGAACAGGATGCACACTTCAACACGGATGCTGGATGACGGCCGATAGGGCCAAACCAGTGCGGAACCGATGAAGAAACCATAACCGGCCTTAAATTAGAGTCATTTTAGCAGCTATTACCAAAGAAAACCAGACCTATGTGGAATTTGGTTCCATCTGGTTTTTAACCATAGAACATGATTTGTTCGGAGGAAGAAGTTAACCTTCTGGATACAGTACTGCTGCACACCATATTAGCCCTCGTGCCACAAGGCAGAATACATGGGCGGGGATTACAAGGCACTTACGATACACCTCTGTGTCTTCACGGTGAATAATTGCTGCTTTGTCAAGATTTAAAATGTCATATACTGAACCTTGAACCTGGACACAGCTTTAGGATTATTGAGGCACACTTAAAGCAAACGAGCACAGGGTGCTTTGGGAAATGAACGATTTAAAGTTTGCAAACATTTCTATAAAGTGGTTTACAGAGTTTATTAATGAGGAAAAAGCACATTTTAATTAATTCAGAATCAGATCAACAAGCTTCTTAAATCTATTTTGTTCGAATCCAACATCATTCACATTTGCTTTGCCCCTGAAAAAAAATTGTTCTTTATCCATTTCCCTTATTTCTCAGTCAGTGCTGCATGGACATGTTAGTTTGATGCCTATAGGATCATTGAAATTTCCTTTTATACCACATGTACTGCAACAAGAACATGTTTTCTCCAAGTAAAACTCTGGTATCACGTTCTGTAGGCAGCAGTTAACAGTTTTGGTAGCAATCTTCAAGCCATCTATAGGATAGATTCCTTAAAATGGTCCATATGGTTTACCAGCAAATGCCATAAATGCAGCATTAATATGCAATGAATATGCCACTAATGTGTTATGATATTAGTACATCATATCAGAGCCACCTCACAAGCAACCTCAGCATTCCTGCCAGCAATATACAATCCCTATCTATTTATTGGAGGCAAATACAGCGAGGCAGAATGGAAAAACATTAAAGATGGTTTGAGTCATCATTTGTTAAAGGCAGTAATAAATTAAGGAGTGACATTATTCATCAGGAAGCGTGGCTGAAAGCAGAGGGAGAGGCCTCTTCTAATGCAGAATCCTTCATGAAAATGACAGGAAATCCATGTGCAGAATGGGAATTGGAGTGTGAGCGGATCGATCCATTAAGCCCGGGCTCCCTGTCATAAATGTACACATAATTATTAGCCGTTGATAGATTCCTGAATGCAACTATGGCGGCAAGAGGCATCACTCACTGCTGTAAGAGGCACAAGCTGCTCGGTCAATAATCTACACAGACCCTCCTATAGGAAACTAAAACCCATATATTTCACTTAGAGCTGCTTGCAAGTGTTGGAGCCACTTCCATTTCTTATTGGCAGGCAGTAAAAGTGGACATGGATATATGGTGTGGCCTTTAGCAGATGTCGCACCAAGTAGATGCATAATGGGGATGTGAAAAGGGCAATTGGGAAGCCTTTAATTCATGGCTGGCCTTCATATTTATTCTTCTCCTTTTTTAAAATAATTTGAATTTCATAGATTAGAATACAGTTTGTGCACATCAAAGGCCCTGAGACCTCTACCGCTCTCCACCAGTAGAGGATAATTTGGTTTATTGATGGATAATGGATTGTAAACCCATTTTAAGAAAAGTCTCCTGAGAAATAGCTGGCTAACCTTTTGGTTAGCCAGCTATTTCAGGGCTTTGACCTGTAAGCTCATCCATTACACACTGATGTGCAAGTTTCTGTTAAGTACTAACGATTTGTAGTTTAATGGGCTAAGACACACAGACACTGGTGTAGCCAGACAATTACATCAAAGTGAAACAAACTCAATGTTACGTCCAAATAATGAAGAAAATGTAATGAAATCAGTTTCCTCTGTGATGGAATAAATATAAACATAACTAGTACAATGTATAAACCTATCAGACATTTTCTGCTTATATGGTAAACGTTAACGAAAGTGTTTGCTGATAATGCAAATTTCCATTTGTTATACCCAGTTACTTATTTCCCAAAATAGCAGAGGTCTCCAGCATGGATCGGCCGACAGGGAGTCCGGGACATGCCCAACACTGATCCTAGAGTGAAATGTTTACATTTATTTGCATCAGCAGAGCTTTTCCTAGAAGTGTTGACAAGAGGCGGGGAAATTCATCTGCAACATATAGAGCTTTTTATTCCTCTTTTTTCAAATAGTGGTTGAATCTTTTCCTGCTTTCCTGACAGCTTATGAAGAAATGAAGGGATGTGGTATTATGTGAAAAAGTGAGTCTCTGCATAACCATGAAAAAATCCATGTTAGGAAACATGATTTTACTTTCAAAAGTCATCATATTTTCAAACGAGTGTTTTTCCCATGAAAATCCCGCCTGAGAGCTGCTAGAGTAAGAACTGCACTATGGATGGAGGTGAGTGAGGCCATGTTTGCAGACTAATTATGCAGCTGCCTCGTCTCGGTCTAAGCTGCACACCGGGTCATCCCTGTGGGCTTATTAGAGTTCAGGGTTGTGGTGAAGGTGGGATCCGAGGTCTGAGGAAACACACGCCGGACAATTAAACCCTACATTAATTACTTCCACAGCCAAGAATCTCATTGATAGCCACGGAGTCATGAAGCCAAAGCCACCGGGAGAACTCTGCTACCAAAACTATTCCTTATGGACACATACAGTACAGACACGCCCACATGGGACGTCAGCTGAATCCAAATTGGGAAAGAGTGTCTTTAAGACAAATCTGCAAGTACAAAAATTAAAGGCAGTCTCCCGCTTCCAAATGACACTTAAATGAGATGAGTGCTTGCATTTATATGCATAAACACACAAACATAGTGCAGCAGCCGGTGCTGGATGCTGCAGAGGTGCAGCATGCTTTTCATTAACCAGAGCCAAGCAAAGAGATAGCCTTAATGAAATGTCTTTATTCTGTCAAATGGATATGGATGAAAAGTTAGAGTAATAGTCTTTGGGAAACAGCAGGGAATTGGAAAAATGCAAAGTACACACATACACACTCCCATTTACCCACACCCCCATTGTCAGCCTCTCCCTTAGACCCAGATGCACCCTGTACATCAATTTCTTAGAGGCACATCAAAAAAAAAAAGTATAAAAGCGCCTTTCTTTTGTAACTGCTGACGCAAAGCTGGGTTGCAAATTTGACCGCAGTGGGAGAGACAGAGTGCAGGAGGAGCCCTAACAGCTTGGGGATAAATGCTTACTTAAGCAGGTATGGAAACTAACATCTTAATGATAATGAATGTCTAAGAACAGCATTAAAGGAGCTGTCACATGCTGTAGCTCTCAGTTTAAAACACTGCTGCGGTGCTGTGGGAGGGGGGTCATTTTTCTGTATGTGTGAGCAGAAGGAGATATGCTTCATATTACAGATCTGAAAAAGAACCAGGTGCAGAACATTTATTTAAAATGTCTTTTACTTTGACTTTTTTTTGTGTGTGTGTGTGTGTGTTTTACATTTATAGTACACAAAGATGAAAGCATGAGAATTAGTTTGCAGCTGCTTTCTGGGAAAATAAAAGCAGCTCTGTGAACAGCCACTGTACTCTCTAACTGTTGGGGGAAATATTTGAGCTGAGTGACTTCAAGTTAGCAAACATGACTTCAAAGCAGAAAGAAGTTTCATCTTTTTCCTTCTTGTTTTTGTTACGCTTATAAAACCTGGAAACATTATAAGTATTTTATAAACCAAATGGAAATCAAAGATGCAGCAGCTCTGAAAGGACCCCCTGCTCTGTTTCCTTGCATCACCAGCATGTCAGGAAAACAAATGTCATTTGAACACACTGAAAAGTTACCAGGAAGTTCCATCTACACCTACACAAGAAGTCTGAACTGAGATTCACAGTAAAAGAGAAGCAAACCATTTTTATTTGCTCAGAAGCTTGTGTGCAGTTTATGGTTGAGAGGAAAAACAAGGGGAATGGATGATATTACCACGTTCTTCTTTAACCCTAAACCTATCACGGACAGTTCTGAAGGTGTTTCAATGTGTTGAATATGTTGGGAGAAATCCCCCAGAAGTCATTAACTAGGGACCACAAGGATAAGTGTATCATGTCATTTCAATGGGTAATGATTCTGTATCACAAATTATGATACAATGCAATCTGGATTTGATTAAATTTAATGAGATGACATTACATGCTGATGGGAACAATGAAAATCTCCAACTCAAACCAGAGTGGATCGCAGTGTGAAATAACTGGGATGAGGAACGCCTCCAAATCCAGAACCTTCCTAGGCCAGAAAAAGGTGCAATGTGGAATAAATGGAAAGGTGGAGGAGAGCAGGTGCAAGCAGTGAGGCATCAGCAGTGTTCTCTGCATCGGTCTGTCCTGATGAAGAAGGAACTGAAATGACAGGCGAACACTCGACTTATGGGTCAATCTCTACTGCTCTCACCTGTGAGTAGTGCCCAAGAGAACAAGGTCATAAATACAAGCAGCTCAAATGAGTTTCCTCTGCAGGGTGACCGGGCTCTACAACTAGGGCATGTCCTATTGGGAGGAGGTCCAGGACATGCTGGAGCGGGGGTCACGTTAGCTGAACATTTTCAGTCATTGACCAGTTTTTTAAAATGGTGACAGAAAAATCATCAGTTATTTTGACAGCTTGCAGCTAACACCACTGACCACTTGGTAGTGAGTGAGCTTATTAATTAGCTATTGTCTCTCATGATGCATGACCTCGTTGGCTTCACTGGGACAACTGACCACAGACTGGTGCAGCTGAACCGCTGGTGTAGAAGGAGCGCATGCTGTAGGATTTCGTCCTGCTGAGGCGAGTGCTTGCAGGATCAGGAAACCCGTCGTTCTTTAGCTGGAGTGACGCTTGCAGAGCGCTGCTTCAGCCTCTAGAACATCTGGCTTGGTGCACTGGGGCCTGAAAGGCTGCAGCATTTTATTTGTTGCTTAACATGTTCAAACCTCTTCTTGTGCATGTGGTTGAAATGAAACTTGAACAGTAAGACTGTACTTATTTTTTTAGTGTATTAAACGAATAACTAACACACACAGATACTATTTAAAAGCATTCAGTAATTCTGATTTGGTCAAGAATGAAACGTTTTAATTCAAGGTCAGTATTATTCAGTTTAATTAGAGTTTAATGAGTCCAGCTTTACTGTGTAAACTTTATAATAATGGTTATATTTACTAGAGAAGCCTGCGGGCACATGCAGAGCCTCTGTTTTTACAGTTCCAGTCTGCATCTGCACCATCGTGTACAAACCACCAAGCTAGTTCAGTAATTAGCTAGCAGGAACTATTAGAGCAGACTGGAATTTAATAAAGCTTAACAAAAGTAGTCAGTGTGAATGTTTCCTACAGACCTGAGCTCCAATTAATTATCAGGTCTTATGGAACTTACTCCTAAGAGGTGTTGACAGACTACCACAGATCATCAATTACCTCTTCTTATCAGCTGTAGCATCAGCATGAATAAAACTGCCAATGTATGAATAGGGCCCCTTTCAGATGATGAGTCCATAAGAATAGCATAGCATAAACTAGCATAACTAGCATAAAAACATGGACAAATGTAAGCTGTGTTCCTAGGACAGAAATCTTTTAAAAGAACTTAATGTGATTATTATTATTATTATTATTATTATTATTATTATTATTATTATTATTATTATTATTATTATTATTATTTTGTTATTTGTTTTTTGTTTTTTTTTCCCTGCTGTAAAAGACATGGGACTAATTTATCATACATTTTGGCCATGTGCTCATTTTGGTAACCATTGGAAGTTATTCCACAAAATCCTGGAACAAGTTTTCAGGTAAAACCTTTCCTTTTAGGATGGATGCTCTTTATTTAGGTAACACTCCAGGGAGGAGAAATTCCAAAGATAGCCTCAGGTAAATAACAGCATAAACTGTCAGTAACTCCTCAACTGGAGAGTGGACAGACACTGAAGGAGAGAAGTTGACACATTCACTTACATTGTACCCAGAAAACACTGCCAGTATTTGGATTTTATTAAACCACAAAAGGAAAGGACATGTTTGGATAATTTCTTCTTAGTTTATTATGATGCTTGTCGTTCTTCATGTTGCCTTTTATTGATGCCTGTAAGAGTTAATTAGAGAAAACCCCCCTTTTTTTTTTTTTTTTTGTTCTTCCCTCTCGTGGAGGTGGGGAAAGGAAATTAAATCTGCATATATCCTGCTTTGGTGCACATTCATCTTTTAAGGTCCACATCTGAAGATGTAGTGAACTGCAACATATTTTCATGCTCGATGACCTGCTGCAGAGGTTTTTATGCTTTTCTATTACAGTTTTGCTCAAATTGCTTTCAAATTAA
This sequence comes from Melanotaenia maccullochi, assembly GCA_037177255.1. NCBI lineage: Eukaryota > Metazoa > Chordata > Actinopteri > Atheriniformes > Melanotaeniidae > Melanotaenia > Melanotaenia maccullochi. The sequence continues at coordinate 24,273,148 of JBAGKP010000024.1, read as the reverse complement.
TAATTTTAATGGACCAATTAGGCACATTATGCTAATGTTCTCTTCTTTTGCTTCTAATTTTTCAGCACTGCTTGATCTTTGCTTTATAAGCCATAAGAAAATTGTGTTGAACCACTTTGCATCTGTTACAGCTAAATGCTTAGAAAAATTACATTTACAGCTCTTGAAATTGGGTCTTAGAGTTGATGTGTAGTGTGAGCACCTGAAGGCAACTTGAGCCCTATGTGTGTGTGTGTGTGTGTGTGTGTGTGAGAGTGTGTGTAGGTGTGTGTGAGTGCGTGTTTGGGTGCTATCAGGGAAATGGTCAGTGACAGTGGGTCTTGTTTGTGCTTGTCCTGTGATGCTGGAGCTAATCCTGCTGGCCCAGCACAGTGCGAGGGCCTCATTAGCAGTGCCCAGTAAACAGAACAATAAACATGCCAGTCAAGCTAACTCCTCTTGTCAAGTTGTTAATGGTGTGGGATATACAAGCTGGCGGCTAGCAGAGGCTTTTGCTCTTGGGGGCGGAATAAATATCAAGTCTCTCGAGGTGGGTTGAGCTGAAACTGGAGGAGTGGGAATGGATGAGGAAGTGGAGCACTGCTCAAGAGAGAGAGGAAAAATGGGAATTATTCTTCATCCCGAGGGGGGGAGTGGGCAGCGACTATGTGGGGTGTGGAAAGAGTGTCCTGAAAGATCCGGGAGAGGCTGTTTCATCAGGTTTCCTTGGATGTAAATGAAAGAGAGTCCTCCAGGACAGATGGGGGCGCCAAAATGTCTCAGTGGTTAAAAGACCATGTTAAAGCTAAACGCCTCTAACGAGGACTTTATTAAACAATGTTTTTATCATGTCACTGCAAGTTTCATCAAAAGTTTATCGTTGTTTTCGTCAATAAAAACCCGACAATAACTGAATAATAACTGATGAAAGAGGACAAAATGACGAGGAAATGTACGAAAATATTCAACAGAGACGAGATCCAGTAAGACCTACTCTGTGCACACATATGATCTATCCCTGCTATGTTGTATGACAGATGGAGACATTTACCATTTGATGTAAAGCATGACAAGATGCTTTCTAAACTGTAGAGTTTAAAAACATGATGCCAGCCATCCTGGGATCCATGCAAAGGTTAGCATGCTGAAGCTAACGTTACAGTACAGAGCTACAGGTGCTTTGTAAGCTTTGCAGCAGTAAAGTAGTAAATTAATAATCGCCTGATACAACTTTAAGAAATGTAATAAGTGTTATAGTCAGTCCTTAGCATGTTAACAGGTGTGTCAATTTAATGAGAAGGAAATAACTTCTGAAATTGAAGGGGAACTTAAAAAGTTTCCTTATAATGCTTTACAGAGAATTATGCTTTATATGATGGTCTGTTATGACCACTATATTATTTAAATGACTAAAACTCACATGAATGAGACGACTAAGTTCTGACTAAAGCTAAATGACAATGTAGTCATCAGACTTTTACTAAAATAAAGTCATAATTTGTCATTTAAATTAGCTTGTGTGTGTTTTTTCTTTGGGGGTGCAATGATAAGCAGCGCCCTATGATAAACAGTGAAACTGGAGTCCGTTGCAAAATACAGGTTGTCGTGCAATTTGCTAATATGTAGGGCTGATGCCACTACAACAATAACAACATGAATTAATAATAATAATAATAATAATAATAATAATAATAATAATAATAATAATAATAATAATAATAATAATAATAAATCTACAGTGTCTAGGAGTGTCTAAGAGAGTTCTTGGGTTTTTGGGACAACAAGTAACATCTGAACTTCTGACCTCAAAATGCTGGTTGGGGAGTAAAGCTGTAGCAGGTCAGAGATGTAAGGAGAAGCTTGGTCATGCAAATATATTCTAAAATTCACTGGTAACCAATAAGAGAAGCTAAACCAGGTGTGATTTTGTCCAGTTGGTGTGTTCCAGCTAAAAGTCTTGCAGCAGTCAAGCTCTTTCATCAAAACTATTACTTTATAACTTAACCTTGGATGTAAGGTTATGATATAGAAGAATTGTGAATAGCAATTCACAATAGGAGCGTTGGTGTCTGAGCTGCAACTGGAGGTCGTCCTGCAGACGCTTTGTGGGAAAATTTATCGCAGTTGAGAAAACTACTGATCATAAACTTTCATACTGAACTTAAAACTTTAGAAAACTTCCACATGTCAAATAGTAAAACACAATATTGAGGGAAAAAATGGAAAGCAAGATAAAAAGGAAAGGATTTCATCTTTTTCTCGTGGGGCTGAAGATTGCTTGTCGTGGTCGTGTTAGTTTACTGTAGCTCTAGTACAGAGTTGCAGCAAAGGGACTGACCTGTCTGCTGCATCGACCGAGAAGCCCTATAATCAGTCATCGTTCTGACTTGGAAAGATTCAAATATAACTGATCAAAATGGTCATTTCAGTCAAACACAACTCCCAACATGAATTCCAGGTTATTTCCTCTGGTGGGCGATGGGAACAACAAAGGAAGAAACTCCCTCATCAATCTTCCTGGCAGCTATAAGGTTTTCCTAATGTTCTCATTCTGGTCTGTCAGACCACGTGTCCCTGCTTCTCCTGCCATCATGCTGTTTGAATGCAAATCCTGGTTCACATTCAAAGATGCTGCCACACATAAGAGCCACATCAATCCGGCAGGGTAGACACCATCAGTGATGTAGGATTAATGATGTTGGAGTAAATAATAAAATCTTCCCCTGGCAAGAAACTCTGAATGAGTGGAGAGGTCAGGGCTCCATCCTGAGCCCAGAAAGCCGTCTTCCAGCCAGGTGATAAGGAAGCATGCAGAACATCCATTATGTGGACGTTTAAATGCAAATATATAAATGTTTCCCAGGTGAGTGAGATTTTATTGGTTAGAAACTGCTACAGTTGACTGACACATCAGTGATTATCAGCCATATACAGGCACATGTTTGTGGTACGTTTTCCATCAGATGTGCTGATTTTAAATTTAAATGGAAGGTGATATATTAGTCACATGTCCAGTCCCGTTGCAGGGGTTTAAAATGTCTGCATCTGGATGTGTGAAATTCCTGTTCATCAGTGGAAACCAACCATGCTCTAGATGAAGGTGGGCATGCCTTCAGCTGGATCTGGGCCTGAAAATGTTCAATCCTCATCACTTTACTGTCAGCGGGGACGCCCGCTGCTATGGTTAGATCAGATCAGAGCACTGTTTTTCTTTAATGACCAGAAGGTTTAATTATTGTCCCCTGATGGGTTCATTTTATTATCTTTTGTTATATTCAACCATTTTTCTAATAATAAATTGAATAGTGCACTGAGGGATTTTCGGAGGTTTTGACATGTACACATCTATGCTGCTGATCATGTCGGCAAGCGGTAGCAGATACGAGGTAACTAGAACTTGCTACCGTAGGAATGGTAGGGCTGCAAGATGGAGCCACAGAGAAAATAGCTGCAGGATTTGTCTATAAATGTTGCATCAGAATGCTGCAGAGTACCTGGGTCTACATGAAACTGAACCAGACACGTTCTAATTAGATCTCTTATGTATCTCTGAACAGTCCCAGAACAGTTAACAAAACAAGAAACCTGAATTTGATTTTTGCTGATTTCTCAGGAAACACATGCAATATTTAACATTGACATCTTCCATGAAATAAACTGACAGCACTAACAAAAAGTGAATGCAGCCAAGCACGGCAGACTTGTAGTACATTAGCAACTTGTCCTAATCTGTGTTCTAATAGTCTTATCACTCACTGGCAGAGCGCCACAGAGGGTGTCAGTCATGTGCTGTGTTAATTAATGGTACATCTTCCGGGGCAGACTTCAGACTTTATGTGGAGGCCCAACCCCTGACTGACAGACAACCTGTGACTCATAGCCAACATACATTTCTTTCTCTCTGCAGAGCTTTGCAGTCACAAACTCAGCCCCTGTGGAGAGGAAAGGGAAAGGTGGAAAACAGCTGCGGTAGTAATTAGTTAAGGTAAAAGACCCAGGGCCCTGCCAATCTGCCCCGGGGGTAATCTGCGTTTTGCAGATAGCTTTGCTGCTAAATCATCTGTATTAAAACAGGTGGACGTCTTGTCAGGAAAGCAAACATATCGCCTTAAATGTTTAATGATCCTTTTTTGTATGAAGGGAGTTGGTGAGTGTGGCAGCTGCACAGCAGAAACAAGTGAAAGAAGCTTGCAGCATGTAGCAGAAATGACAAAGCGCTGGCTTTTCTTCCAATTTGCCACAGCTTTATGTCTCCATTTCAATCACAGCAGGGATACTCCACAATCCATGTCATTACATTTGACTGTGGTCTCCCCCACCACGAGGCGGGTATGTCCAGGCAAGCATGTACGTGGGTTTATATGTACTGTAGCTTCAAATCCCTGCAAGAATGAGCAGAGGTAATCTCTGCCTTGCTCTCTAGGGTCTGCTCTCAGTTCAAACAACACTTGGAGAGACTGGAGTCTGTCTGGATGAAGGAGGAACATGATTAAAACTTGCAGAGGTTCCAGTACTCCAGGGGTCAGGGCGAAGAATCACTTGGAGAAAATAAATGAGAAAAGCCAGGAGTAGGGGCAGAATTGGTAAGTGGGAGGTCTAAATATGACTTTGCATCAGCTGACAACAGAATCCAGGATTTTGTGTTTTTAGATCAATGTCAAAGTTTTTCTCAGTGTAAAGGATAAAAGGTTTAGTAAAGTTATACACAGAGAGAATACATGTTTGCCGAGGGTTCGATCCCGGGCCAACAAATCTATTTCTCTTCATGTCCCCTCCAATCTCACTCACAAGTTTAGCTTTCAGAAAAGAAGAAGAAAAAAGACCTTTTCACCCAAAAAGAGAGAATTACCAGTGCTAATCTCCTGGCTAAGTGCCTGATAAGGTCCACTAATAGAAATCATTGTGTCCTCTTTCATGTCCCCACAAAAGGGGACTTCAGTGCAGGCAGACAATGAGAGTCCATCCTGTGTGCTGCTGCTTCTTCCCAGGCTCATTTCAGAGGGGAAATATTAATAATGGCTCTTCTTTGACTCCGTCTGCCTCTGTGTGGGTTGTTTTAAGCATAATGGCAGCCGAGTGACAGCATCAACGCTGCTCTTCCAACCCACACCCACTCACACATACACACTGTCCCTGTTAATGAAGCCATGGAAAGTATTAGAGCTGAAAGCCTGGGCTGCTCTCCCACTGGTGACATGAAAGTGTCACACACCCACTTACAGAACTGTGGGTGAGCTCGACCTACAGCTAATAATAATGTGATTTGTCTGCGATCACAGCAAGGGTTTTCTTCTTTTGTTTCTAAAAGGCTGGTCAGAGGTCAGCAGCGGCTGTTGGACCTATAAGGGATCCTACGGTTTGCTCATCTGTTCAGTTCCTACTGTAGGATTCTTTTCTGGATGCTCACACTAAAAGGCCTACTTGTCCACCTCAACACAAACGTGTGGATGAAAAATGCTGCTGTTTTCATTATATACTGAAGTTTAAAGGTTTTATTTTAAAACAGAGAGGAAAAAAATAGATTTATAATGATTTCCCTCCTTCATCTTACCAGCAGCATTATACACATTAAAGTTTTTGTACTGAAATGGCTTGAAGAAGCCTTGTATTAACCTCGTCCAGAGGTGGCATCAGCAGTTCTTGACTTGGAGGTATCTGGTGGAAATGTAGGAAGTAGTCAGAGCAGTCAGTATTAAAGATCTCTATTGGTTTTAGTGGACACTATGTGGTTTGAACCAAAGACCAACAGAACTATCCAGGCTGTTATCAGCGACAAGTCCAGAATCCAGATGATGGTTTGTGGTTGTATCAGTCCAAACATATGCTGCCTTTATGACCACATCTTTTCCAGGGATGTCCATGTGTTTTTTTTTCTTTTCAAAAAGACAATGCAAAGCAGTTTTATGTAATTTACAGGTACTTGATGGGCCTGCTTGCAGTCTGGACTGGTTTCTAGTTGGGGAATTGAGGTTACAGCTCCTCAGCACAGCTGGCCTCGGGTCCTTCGCTGCGTCTCATTCCCTGCTCCCTCTGACTGCTTTCCAGTTGAGCTACTGTCATATAAAGGCCACGAGAGCTCAAAACCAGTGCTTATTTGGCTTCCTGTGTCTTTCTACCATCGTCCTTTATATTCAAAGTCACTTAAACCCCTTTCTTCTCCATTCTGATACTCACTTAAAACTTCACCCGACAGGCTTTGGGAGCTCTGAGTACACTAATGTACACTCCCATTATTCAAAGGTACCTCAACAAAGAAATATGAATAGAGGTGGGAGAGTGTGTTATATCATGTCACATCATCCACGATGTGTTGGAGGCCTTCTCTAAAGGCAGTGTGGGAGTGGGAGGAATGGAGACTCTGCTCATTTATCTGGTCACCATAGTTGACTCTGTGTTGAAACAAGCAAGAGAGCGGTTTGACTGTCTTCTTCTTTCAAATATTGAAGAGCTCATAGTCAAGAAGAGGGGCAGTGATGCTAAGTGTCAGATGAAGCACCAACAACCACCACAACCAGTTATTTCTCTTAATCGTTCCCTTTTTAGCTGGAGGGTTGGTAAACTTTAATAAGTGCATATGTCCGCTGTTTCCTGCATCGCTCATCTGTCATAATACAAAAAGCTGCTCCATATGATTGCGAAACACATCCAGAAAGTCACACAGCCTCAAGGAGACAAACAGATAATGAACGTCTTCATGCATCGTCTTTAATGCTGTTTGACAATGTTTTTGCAGCATGAAGGTCATTTAAGCTGCAGGGTCCGCACGCTCAGTGACAGGTGTGAACAAGATGCATGTTTACATGACAGCACATACCCTCTCTTGCCCGTTATTACCATCTCAGGATGTGGATGAGAGATATGAAGTGTAGCTGAGGGTGCAGGGTCAGAATCTAATAGCTGCACATGCACACCTGTTAGGCAGAGAGGGAGGAAAGATGTAAAGTGAAAATAGAAGGAGAGAAGAGTTCGTTCTGAGTTTGATGCCACACAACGGAGAGATAATTTTAAATGTGCAGATCTCAAATGTAAGTCACTTTGGATAAAAGCGTCTGCTAAATGACTGTAGAATAGAATAGAATCTGATTTAGCCGTAACTGGCTGACAGACATCTAATATGTGTCAGTACACAATCAGAAATGTTTGGGTTTTTAAGTTACATTTTGGGAACTGAGATCTTGCCCCAGAGTTCCAAGGAAAACTGAAAGATTTTTATTTGCTTTTTGAAGACCTTCATGTGTGTAGAGATAAATGCTCTCTCCAAATCTCATTTATGTTCTTACAAAACTGTTGCAAACTTTTTGACCTTGGAATAGTATCGCAGCAATATCCACTCAGCAGACTGTGGAAGTAAACACCAGCTCAGCAGGAGACTAATGCACCCTGTCAGGGTGGTATTACAATGTTTGAACAGGATGCATTCAAAAGCACAGCAACAAACTCGGAAGAACACAGAGCCCCCCTGAACTGTTGTTACTAACTGAAGCCTACCCTGGTGGATATGTGAGAGTCAGGGTAAACCCCGGACACATCACCAGCAGCAAACATTTCATACAACTATGACGTTCCACTGTTCAAAGAATTTTCAAGAGTTTCAACATCTGACATGTTGCTTATGTTCTAACGTTTTAGTAGCCATTTCTTTTGATAATTAAATAGGTTCAAAGAGAGAAAAACAAAAAAAACAAACAAGCAATAAACTTGCTGATCCTCCAGACAATCCAGTAATGCTAGTTGCAATGCCAGTTAGTAAAGCTGTCTCCATAAATCGCTTCCAAAAACCACAAATAATTTCCAAAAAATGGTCCTAAAAAATTGATCCAAATTTTGTTACAAAGAATACATACTCCACCAACATTTGGATGTAAAATTATCTTCATGGTCTTTGTAGGACTGACAAATTGACAGTGCTGACCCTCACAGCATGTCTTACCAGCAGCCCATGTCTTGGCCAGGACACTCTTAGAAGAGAGATTAGTTTTTAGCAGAAGACATAGAAGAAGTGAAAAGATCCCTGAACTTTATATCAGCGGAAATAACCAAGGTGGTGGCACAACAGACAGGCCTGCTGGATCTCACTGATGTAGTGAAGCAGCTGAAAGCCTTGGTAAAAGAAAAAGACAAGAAGAGTAGGAGACCTGGGACGCTTACAAGAATGGATGATCTGGACTTGAGACAACTCATCATGCACGAGCAACAGCAAGGGAGAAGGAGGGGAGAATGCACCTCAAGGTGAATTGAACACACTTGAGCAGCAAGTAGCAAGTTATCAAGTTCTTCAATGACAGTGACATTCCTCTAGAAAGTAAAAATATTGTGGCTTGCTACACTTTTCCCTTAAAACAGAACAGGAGGCCAAATATTATCCTTCAGTTTGCGAGCAGAAAATTTAAAATTGAGTTGTAAAAAAACTGAAGGGCACAGGAGTATATGTCACTGAGAATCTTACAAAGAAAAATGCTGAAATTGCAAGACAAGGAAGGATTCCGAAGAAGCAAAAACTAAATCAGGATACTTGGACAAGAAAAGTTACATGTTCGGTTTGTCGTGTAGTTATGCTCCTGTGGGGGCTTCTCCTTGAGTATGCTGGGTCCCCTTGTACAAGCTGTCCGGTCCCTGTACGGTTGGTGTCAGAGCTTGGTCTGCATCGCCAGCAGTAAATCAGCGTCGTTTCTGGTGAGGGTTGGACTCCGCCAAGACTGCCCTTTGTCACCGATTCTGTTCATAACTTTTATGGACAGAATTTCTTGGTGAAGTCCAGGTGTTGAAGGGATCGAATTTGGTGGCCTCAGGATTGGGTCTCTGCTCTTTGCAGATGATGTGGTTCTGTTGGCTTCATCGGGCCTTGATCTCCACCTCTCACTTGAGCAATTCGCAGCCAAGTGTGAAGCAGCTTCAAATCCAAGACCATGGTCCTCAGCCGGAAAATGGTGGAGTGCCTTCTCTGGGTCGGCAATGAGGTCCTGCCCCAAGTGGAGGAGTTCACGTATCTCAGGGTCTTGTTCACGAGTGAGGGAATGATGGAGCGGGAGATAGACAGGTGGAACAGTGTGGCGTCTGCAGTGATGCGGATGCTGCATCAGTCTTTCGTGGTGAAGAAGGAGCTGAGCTAAAAGTCAAAGCTCTCGATTTACCTGTCGATCTACGTTCCTACCCTCACCTATGGTCACGAGCTGTGGGTAGTGACTGAAAGAACAAGATCGCAAATACATGCGGCTGAAATTAGCTTTCTCCGCAGGGTGGCCAGGCTTTCCCTCAGGGACAGGGTGAGAAGCTCGGTCATCCGGGAGGGGCTCAGAGTAGAGCCGCTGCTCCTTCACATCAAGAGGAGCCAGATGAGGTGGCTCGGGCATCTGGTCAGGAGGCCTCCTGGACGCCTCCCTGGTGAGGTGTTCCAGGCACGTCCCACTGGAAAGGGGCCCCTTTCCCCCCAGTGAGCTGGTGAATGTGGCCAGAGAGAGAGAAGTCAGGGTTTCCCTGCTTAGACAGCTACCCCCGCGATCCGACTCTGGATAAGCGGCAGAAGATGGATGGATGGATGGATAAACATTTTGATATAGAATATGACACTGATCCAGAGACCCATTTCTACCAGAATATTGACTTGAGTTGGGAATATTACTTTGAGGACAAACTTAACTTTATAACTGAGGGTTTTTCCATAATCCACTTTAACAGTGGGAGTATGTATAATAACTTTTCTAAGATTAATGTCTTCCTTCAACAGTTTCACCACAAATTTTGTATAGTAGCAGCTTCAGAGACCTGGCTTAGTAATGAGAAAGAACTACTTGATGATTTAGAGGGTTAATAAATGTTTGGGAAAAACAGGGGAAATAAAAGGGGAGATGGTGTTGTGCTGTTTGTGAGGAGTGACTTTAAATGTAAAGTGATTGAAAATTGACAATTTGATGGACTGTTTAACAATTGAGATTAACTTTGAAAGATCAAAAAATATATTGATCAGTTGTGTTTATTGAACTCCAGGATCTTGCATTGATACATTTAACAAGAAGATTTCTGAGTTATATGAAAGTCACAATGACTAGGTGATATTAGTTTGTGGTGATGTTAACATTGATTTGTTGAAATCTAACAATCATACAAAGACTACCGAATTTGTTAATGCTAGTTTTGACTTCTATCCACTAATTTTGAAGCCCAACAGAATAACCAAGGACAGTGCAACAATAATTGACAATATTTTTGTGAATTTAATTGATGGGAAAATTAAAAGTGGCTTACTAGTGACTGATGTAAGTGATCACTTGCCTGTTTTTGCAATGTTAGAAACAAATAAAAGTTTTACATTAAGAACTAGAAGGACATATAATTTGGTTAGAGAGAAGACACCTAAAGTAATAATGGCTTTTAAAGCAGCTCTTTCCAGCCACGATTGGACAGAAGTTGTGGAGAATGTCAGTGATTCCTTTAATGCATTTCTGAATACATTCTTGGCATTTTATAATATGCATTGTCCAGTGACAGAATACGAGCAAACTTCTAGAAGAAAAGGAAAGCCATGGTCAACAAAAGGTTTGGAAAGGCCTGTAAGAGGAAAAATAGACTATATAAGGAATTCATGAAGCATCCTTCTAAGGCAAAAGAGCACAAGTACAAGATGTATAAAAACCGGCTGAAAGTCGTTATGAGACGGCAAAATAAGGATTATTATAATCAGCAGTTGCAAAAATATAAAAATCACAAGGGCAACATGGAATGTGTTAAATGAGATAATTAAAAAACACAATTATAGGAATTATCCAACACATATTGTGAAAAATGATAAATCAGTAATTAAGAATATACAGGAAATTGTTAATGAATTAAAGACTATTTTGTTCGTGTGGGCCCAAACCTAGTGAATAAAATTAAACCTCCAAATAGCAATGATAGAACAGTAATGTGAACATTATGGTTTAAGAGGGGTTGTACAACTTTGGTTAAAGAGTTCTTTAAATAATAGGTTTCAATACGTGCAAGTGCATCACACTAAATCATATTTAAGAAGAGCAATTTGTGATGTTCCACAAGGATCAGTATCGGGACCAAAGTTATTTTTACTTTATATAAACGAATTCTGGACTGTATATAAAATATTAAATGCAGAATGTTTGCAGACGATATAATTTGCTGAAAGTGTCTAGCTCTCTGAATTTGTTTAAAAGGAAATTAAAAATTAAAATAATGATTACATGATGATTGTGTGACAAGGATAATTTGTGGATGACTAGAAACTCTGTTTCTTTAAAGAAATAATTTAAGTTTATAAGTAGGATGCTGATAAACATTTAATTCAGCGCAAGAAGATACTAGGATAGGCATATTTAAGCTACGAGCTTCAGCCTAGACCTTTTTTGGTTTTAGGATGGTATGTAATTAATGTGGTTAAATTTGACAGTTTATACTAAACCAAAATAAAGAAAGATGATGATGATGATGTTCTATTGGGAATAAAATGTGGATTCATGACATTTACAAATCCTTGTAATTTGTTTTATTTACATTTTTACACAGAATCTCGACTTATTTTTGGATATGGGTTTATACTTCACTTGCCACACCTCTGTAGATAAATTAATTATTTTACTTCATTTATTTAACTTTTATCAACCTTAATAACAAAAAATAAATAAATAAAAATCTCTGTTCTAAGAGTGTCCTGGCCAAGACAGCAGAGCAGTTAATCAACTCTTAGGCCCTGATGTGCTAAGTTCCCTGATAAATAGTGCAAAATTTCATCAGAACACAAATAGATTGTTGATTATTTGTGATTTGCAGATCATCAACTAAGAATGTCGCCGCAACTGATAACAGATGCAAACAGCTGTATTCAAATGAGGATTTAGCTGTGATGTGGCGTTGCCATGGAGACTTTAGAAGCAGAGCAAGAAGGTCGGTTGGACCCGTTGGAGATACAGATGTTAGTGGACGAGACAAATAAAAATATTGTCGAGCTCCAGCAAAGAAATCTAAACGTCACCAGAAGGACTTCAGGATGGAGGAGGATTTGCTAAACAGTAAACAGTTTACACCAGATGAGGTTAAGAGGAGGTGACCAGATGTAAGAGGAAGTTCCAAACAAATTGCTTAGAATAAAACCTGGACAATTAAGACAGGTGGGGGTCGGCACAGGAGACGCCTCTGACCAGTATTTAGCTAGTGGTGCAGCTCACTTACTGGGAGCAGCAGATGGCTGGAATACCGGATATGACTCCCTAAAGGTGATTGCAGAGCAAGGTGTGGGACAAAACAATAGCTTTTATTGATGAAACAAAACTTGCAGCCCAGGACACATTGATCAGATAAACAATCATTCATTACGCACGAGGTGTGCGCTGTGTGCAGTAATGAGGTTGCTTTGCAGCGCACACGCTGGAGGAGGCGATGGTCATTAATGCCCTTAAGAAAGGGATGAAGATGGGGTACAGTCGGTGATGATGGCTCTGTTCCAGCAGACCCAGAGCGCAGCAGCAGCATCCCCTCCTGCCTAACAAAGCATCCAACACAGCAACACAGACATATGTTAATCTTTGCCTCTGGCATTCCAGAAATATTCACACAAGTACGAAGATGTGGTCTCTCCATCACCTTTGAGGTGTCTAGCCTGATAATATAGACACAAAAAAGCCAACCAGTTTCATGTTTGCTAAATCACATTACATGTGCTACGTTGATGTTTGCATCTGCTCCTCCCAGTATTTTACATCTATATTACATATTCATCAAGGGCAAACGCTCTAAATGGGTTGTGTGCATTATTTTGTTCATTTAACAGACACCATCCTCGGTGCACCTGCTTAGTAAATCAACTGCAACAGGTTTTTCCGTATAACATCAAGTTTTTACACGTTTTTACACACGCAAACCTTTAGTAAATCAGGCCCCTAGTGTTCAGTCATGGTGGCAAACCCTCTTTAACATGGACCCAGTCTGATTAGCGCTAATCAGCCTTTGCCTTAAAACTACAAGGAAAATGTTAACCCTTTGTAATGTGACTATGAAAGGCAGAATTATCTGCACTGCAAGGAATGATATAAACACAATGTAGGATGAGAAATATACTGAAGGAAGAAAAGAGGATTAGACTTGTTTTCGTTTTCAGAGCCCATGTAGGACTACATCTGCTTACCACTAGTTATACATAATTAAAAGAGAGAATAAAAACATGACTAGTGACAGTTTTAAATGCTCTACAACTCCCGCTCCCCTAAGCTACTCATTCATAGTTTGCAGTCTACAGTCGATGTGTGATCTATCCATGCTGGCACAGCTTTGTGCCGGATGGCTGAAGAAAATGAAGACGAGGATAAATGAGTGTCTGCATATTTTAATTATTGTGAGCTGTTTGAGCAGATTATCTGCAGTGTCATGTGTTCCCAGCGCTGCAAACAGACACGTCACCAAGACCCTAATCTCCACAGAAAGCATTTGCATCATAAGGCTTTTTCTCCGGCAGCTGCTGTGTCCAGGATCTCCACCACATACATTTAAATAAGAGTTGATGAGGGGTAAGTCAAAACTGGTGAGCATTAGAGACCGTCTGTGTTTTTCCACTGTGTTTCACCTCGGCAGAACTTAAATCATCAGCAGTAGCAGTGTGTCTGAGGCTGGGGGCGAGCCTGGAGGCTGATTCTGGCAGAGAAACAAACGTGGGGAATACTGAGCTGAAGCACAAGGCTCTTCTCAGCAAGTATTACACATTGAAGCGCTCGCAAAGACACCACAAAGATCTCAACTGTAGTCAAATGTCATCCTTTCTGTTGCCTTTCATCTTTAGTTAGGGTTAAATAAGGTCATATTTGCTCTGGGATCACGTTTGAACTCTCTGCAAAGTGAAATCTGTCACTGAGACTGTCAACAAGCGTGAAAAAGTCTGGTTGAAGACGCACTTTTGCTCCTGCAACATTCAGTGTGCAGGTAGTTTACTAGATTTCATGTCCTGATTTCAGGTGATTTCATCTTTTCACTTCGGAGGCAAAAGATTGAAACCTCTGTTTGTTTTGGGGATGACATTAAACACTGCCTGGGCAACAGAAAGAAGAAAGACTAAGCTAAGTATGTAAGTTTTACATACGCCTGGGGGGGGAGGTAGACAGAGATTGAGAACCACTGCTTTATGGTAAAAACTTGACTCGAAAACACAATCTGATACTAGTTTTCTGACCCCTGCTGGATGTGATAGTAATACAATGATGCAATACAATAGTTTTGACATATAGGGTAATAAATATAAATACAAAAACTTTTTCTTCTTTTTTTCATTTTGTTAAAAGGACCAAAGAGAGAATTTAGATGACATTTTCTCTACTTTTTCTTTAAAGTGTTAACTTAAGTCAGCATCAAGAATTTCTGAAGGAAACCAGACAAACAAGAAAACCACATAGCAATAGATTTTACTTTATTATTTCCAAATGGGATATTAGGCTCTGCATTTTACTCATCTCTAGATTTACTACAGGGTCAGGTGGTTCCCGCCTATTGGTACACTGGGGACTTGAACGTGGGTCTTCCAGACCTAGGCCTGCCTCTGCTACCACTAGGCTTCTACTCCCCCTAGCCAAATGAGATGTTACTAACTACCATTAAGTTGTACCCCCCTTCCTTTGGGTTCATTTAAATGGATATCTACATTTAGATCTTGGTTTTTAGAGCTACATTTTTGCCCAAACAACGGGCTTTCTGGGAAACAAACTAAGACTAGATTCAGATGGACTAGTGTGAATGCTCCCTTAAATGATCGAAAAAGATCACACAAACCCTTGAGATCAAATCAAAGACATTTATCAGAGCTCCCTACAATCTTCCATAGAGAAAGTGAATGTGTTTCACACCCAAACGTCGCAGAGAACTAAAGGTTTTGACTATATGTGGTTTACCTAATTTTGTTGGGAACATAAATGTTGGACTATGTGACAATGGAAAAAAAAGCCATGTGGTCTTAGGAGTCCAGATTTCACCTTTTACAGGTTTATAGACCCATCAAGGTAAAGAAAGCATTTAGATGATGTATCGCACCCATTAAATGGAACTTTATTGTCATTGCAACAAAAAGTGCAATGAAATTACTAATAACGAGAATTACACTGTGTTTTACAGTATAAACCTGCGGTGGCAGTATTATGATCTGGGCTTAGTTCAGCTGAGCAGCTCTACGTTCAGCAGCAATATTTGCCAAAAGGAAAAAAAAATCCTGGGTATTCTGAATGAATTCATGTAGCTCAAACTGAAAGAGCGATTCATAGAGATCATGTTAACCACCACCAAACTCGAACGCTTTAAGTCCGGGCCAAATTTATATCGCCTAAAATGACATCGTCAAAGTACATGAAGATTTTCTCAACAATAATCAGGTTCATCTACATGTTCTTAGTGTCTAGAGACATTAAGGGACCCCAGAGGACGTATTCCCAGTGTAAAAAAGAGGTTGTGTCTTTTACTATGTCTCAGTTAATTACAATAAAACAGAGACATCTGTTTTCCCCTCTCTGACAGAGCATAAGATTATGTCTGTAATATTTTCAGTCCAAACAAGGTCCAATTAGGCTTAAAGGGTTCTTTAACCCAAGTAAGTTATACATATGTAATTTCCCTACATCTGGCCAGTACTATCGGAAAAACCTACATCTTTTGGTAACACATGCTAATTTTATAATTATCCTCCTTTTAAAGCAAAGTAGCAGGTGTAAATACTACAAGCATATTTCTGGGTAAACTTATATTTTCAAAAATCAGGGCAGACATTAGTGTCACTTCCCGAGGCACCGTTACACCCCCACAAACAACTACATCCAACATGCATGTCAGAATTAAGAACTGGTTTTATTCCACCTTAAATGTAAACACCCTAACCCCAAAATTTATTTACCATTATATAAACTAAATGCAATATTAAAATACAATATTAGATCAAATAATAACAAGAAATAAACATAAATAATAAATTAATAATATAAAAATAAATATATAAATAAAAGCGAATAGATAAAATAAATTTGTTGTATAAAAAACTAAAATAAGGTGCAAATTTACATCAAGGGGTTAAAGTACTACATATGTTCTGTATAATTAAAGCATAAATATTAGGCTGCTAATATTCTGTGTTGTTCAAACATCTCAAAGCCGAGTCATGAAGCTCACTTTTTTATTAAAAACCCTGAAAACACACTATCTAATTCATGTTGAGTGAGCCATACCCCACCCTGCTTCGGTAAATACTCATCAGAGCAACATGAACGGCTTCCAGGAAACCAGTCGGAGCAGTTTCAACTGTAATTTCAATAACCAGTTTATAAAATTAAATTAAATAAAAAGTTCTTTGATATGCAAAAAATAAATCAGGAATTTATCTTTAGTCAGCAATACTTTTAACCTTGTTATTTAACTTCTAAAGATAATTTAAAGGCTTAATTTGAGTAAATTAATGCTTTTTTCTGTAAAGTCTCTACTTTTCTCCATGTCACCCACCATCTGGCTGGTTAGTAGCTACTACTGCTAACTAACTAACTTACTCACCATTACTCAGCGTGCATAAATGTCATAAATATGTTCATGAAGTGTTATATTGTGTAATAGAAAAGTAACATAAAGCCAGTGGGTGTAAAGGTTGATGTTATTGTTGCCAATGACAAACGTTTGGGAACAGCTGGTATGTGTAAACAGTACTGTGGTCATCTTGGGGAATGTCACTCCTGGTGCATGGCATTGTCCAGGTGGTTTATTCTGCTTGAGTAGGACACTGTGCAAGCAAAGCAAAACCAAATGAAAAAAAAAATGTTTCTTTTATCTGGAATTCTCTTCCCACACCGAGTCCCGCTGACTATCATGGTGTTAATGCACCTTCACACAGTATTGAGTACATGTCTGGAGTTTCTGCTCCAGTCTACAAATATCTTGTTCTAATAGCATATCTGACCTGCACATCTTGGTCCTGTGACATTTGACATGGGCATTGTAACCTAGGTGAGATCCCTGTGGCTCCAATTACAATATATTATGATATGACGCAATACGATACTATACGATGTGATAGGATAAGATATAACATGATACTGTATGATACAATGTGATGTGATGCAATATACGATATGACACAAAACAATATGATGTGGTACAATACAATACGATACAATACAATACGATACAATACAATACGATACAATACAATACAATACAATACAATACAATACAATACAATACAATACAACACAATACAATACAATACGATCCAATACAATACGATACGATACAATATGATACAATACAATACAATATGATACGATGATACACCTTTAAATCCCCTTGAGGAAATTTGTTTAGGACACCTTGTCACCTGAGCTGCCTTCTCAGTGAACGGTCACCCATTTATGGCCACGGTGAGGGTGAGCTGGGATGTTTTGTTTGTTTTTAACTACATATTAACGTATAGATGTTACATGTGTATATTATCAGGGAGACTTAATACTAGAAATAAAAGCAGCAGCACATTCAGGCCAGACACTAAAAAACAAGTAGTTAAATCCTGGAAGGTCAAAGAATGTCAGTTTATAATATAACAAAACTGATATTAGCTTAATTTATGCTATTAGTTAATAAATTATTATTTTTATTTCATGCAAAGTAAATAAACAAAGACATCTTAAAAAAAAGAACATGTTTTGTGGTATCTGTGGTTCTGTTCGTCACCACAGATGAAGATGAGCATCAAGAAGATGACTACTTTAGTTTAAAGTATGGCTTGACAGCACCTATGTCTGAACTCTGATTCCACTGTAATTATTGGCCTTAATGCATAAATGTAACTATAATTTTCTTTGTTGTGCTGCTTTAAGAAGATGATGTTTTCAGCCTGAAATGGAGGCATTACATTTAAGAAAATGGATGAAACTGCGTTCACCTCCTTTGTGTTGACACTCAAGCAGAAATCTAGGTCACAACCACATATCAAAAGATATGGATGATGGAAGTAGATAGAAAGAAGCAAAAATAAGGTTAGAAAAACTCTCCTGCCTAGTTTGCTGAGGTTTAAACCACATTATCCAAACACGGCGATCAGGTGATCGCTCCAAAAGAACTTTCCATGTTTTCCTCTCTCACTAGATCTGTCTGAGCCGGTAAGCAAGACATGTATGTTTTATTTTTCCCCCTATTTCCCTTAAAGGCATTGCCAATGTTCAGATCTGTAGTTTATCCAATTTTCAAACAGAATCAGGATCCTCTGTCATCGCAGGTGGAATACAGAACCAGTTCTATAGGAGCCAAGCCAGAAAAATCCAGTGGATTAAATCTGCTGTAACATGCCATCAGTCGCCTCAAAGGCTTCGGTGATGCGTGTTGTAGTGGTAACTTTGCTCTTAAGCCAGATATCTGCCAGATGATGAAGGAGTGAACTTTTTCTTCGAAGCATATAAACTGTTAGTTTTGTGCATCTAACCATGTTTCGTTCACTGCTTTGTATAAAATGAAGCGTGTTAGAGAGACCCCTGTACCACTGCTTTAATCCAGACTAATCCATCATACTGTACTCCACTCCAGATCCATCTCTAATTACACTGATTCCTCCTTCTGCTGGAATCCCCTCATTTTCTCTTCACATAAATAAACGATGCAGTATTTTCTGTTTGTTTGAGTTAAATGCATAAAAAACCTTCTATCATGGATAACCCAGCAAACACCGAGCTAGCAGGTGGTCCACAAGGGGATCGGTCAAGGCTATTCAAGCCTAAATCTAAAGAACTGTAATCAGAATGAAACCATTTGCAGCTCTGGAAACAACTAAAGCCAGAGTAGTGTGAAGTTCGTAGTCAGACAGGCAGGCCTCTGAACTGACACTGAACTCTGGAGGCTTAGTAAAGCGGGAATGAAGAGGTGATAAGTAAAAATTAATTGTTTTATTTGAGCGAAGGGTTAGCAAAGGTCAGATAAAATAAATGAATAAAATTCTTTCATGAGTCTTCTAACCCGCGATTATAGAGCTTTACTATCAATTACTGTAGGTCTTTAATTTTCTCAAATGCGGAGTAAAACTGAATAAAAAGAAATTTAAGCACAAAGTGAAGTTCTTCATTCACCATATGTAATGCAGCATAATGTTTCTTACTTAGTGGTAAAAACACCCAACAGACAGTCTGAAGTTTATTTTTCCACATTTTGAAATACACTGGAACAAACACAGTTACTGTATGTTTATATTTACAGTTCTGTATACATCACAGCCCAACTTTCTATGTGTCACCATATAAATATTTAGACACATTTCCAGATCAATGACTGGACCTCAGGCATAGAAGCAGTAAGGGGATCAGTCTGATTGACTTGTATGTTACAGCAGCCGTTCTCCAACTGGGGGACGGGACCCCCGTGTGGGTCCCAAGATAGTTTCAGTGGGTTGCCATTTCACTGTAAGAAAAAGGTAAATTTATCAAATAAGTTTGATATTTTTATTGGGCTGTCAAAATGAATGCGTTAATGCAAAGACATTGATAAGCCCCAGGGTTGCCAGTTCAATCCCAGCCCAGGCATCTCATGTTGAGGTGTCCCTGAGCAAGACACCAAACTCCTAATTGCTCCTGATGGTTGTCTTCCGCCATCAGTGTGTGTGAATGTGTGTGTGTGAATGGGTGAATGTGATATATATGTTAAGCACTTTGGATAAAAGCGCTATGTAAATACAGACCGTTTACAGAAGTTGTATTTTAGAATAAATAAACAGTTTTTCAAATTTTTAAATGTGTTTTTATGAGCAATAATAATAATAATTCAGACAAATAGAAGCCAAAGCAAGTTTTTTTTTTTATACCACATTTCATGTACAAGACAATTTAAAATGCTTTACATGAACATTAGGACATCACTGTGGGGCACAGAGGAAACATAACATAAAATACAAGTACATAAAATTATAATAATTTTTTAGTTAATAATAAAGTATTGTTTAAAATATCTGTGAAAATAATTTTGAAAACCAGCTTTGACATTTTTGAAAAACTGTTTTGTTTATTAATTTATTATTTTATCTATCTAATCCATTCTTTATATAATCCAATAAAAAGAAAAAAGAGATAAAAGAAAATCCAAAAATATAAAATAATCTTATAAAATTCCCTTTTTACATGACAGTTTAATCTAAATACAGGAATAAATACAAATTACAAAGCGATAGTAAAGGTGAAGAGTCTAATGTTATTGATTTTATTTGCATGACTGCACCAACCTTCATGAAGGAAAAGCTGAGAACTGCCTTCATATTGTTGAAGCAGGTCTCTTCTGTTGTGCATGCACAGCAGTGGTGGAAGATCTGCTTCTGGTGTTCTGGATTCATCTGTAGCTCAATTATAATCCAGCAGAACCCAGTTCAGTCTAATTCATTGCAACTGTTTTCATGCAGCATTAAAAATATCTGCTGAAAGACTTAAGGACTTTTCTACAGAACTGAAGATCTGGAAGCTCAGTCCTGACAAACGTCTTCTGAGACTTATTCAGAAGAAATTTCTAAGGAGGTTGTGAACAGTCACTGCTATCAACACATACGGCATAAAAAGCTGTTTGGCTTTCTGCTGGTGAAAGAATTCAGCGCTGACTTCTGTCCAAGATTTCCCATGGTGCTTCAGTTAATGGAGCTCCTCTCACGGAGCACCGAGGCTCTCAGAGGACCCCCAAGATCTACTGGTCTTTCATCAGCCTCTGGGCGTTCTCGCTTCTGCCTGAGAAATAATTACTGAACAGCTGAAATGCAGAGCAATATTTCTCCTGTCTCTGCCCTCCTTCTCTCCTCCACACTCCCCCCGGGGCCTGATTGCCAAATCATTTGAAGTATGATATGAATGAGGCAAGAGGAGCAGGAGCTTGTGTATGAATAACAAATAAGGAATAGAAGTTTCATGCCTGTTTTCATTGCAAACCTCTTAATCGAGATAAAAATTTGATCAAACATGTTTTTTTTTCCTCCAACACTGTAGAAATCAAAGGAAACTATTGGCTAACTTCAGCAATTAGTAAATAATGTTTTAAATAAAACACTTTTGATGTGAATGTCGGGATTAGATTCTTCCAGTCTGACACTAAACTGATCCTAGGAGATACACAGACAGCATGACATCTTTAACCTCATCCACAACGTGCTCCGGTTTGATGCATCAGCCCTTCTATTCCTCCGCTCTCTTTCCACTATGTGCTTTTTCCATCTCCATTCCCAGCGCTGGCTCTCTTCTTCCTTTCATCCTCTCTCTGCATCTCTGATAGCAGAACTGCCACTCCACAAACTCCTGCAGCACTTACAAAATGGACACCCTGCTGAGAGCAACTACCACTCCTGGAACGAGTGGGGAGATGAAAGGAATTGTGGGAGAAAGAGAGAGAGAGAGAGAGAGAGAGAGAGAGAGAGAGAGAGAGCAGACAACAGAAATAAAGAATAAAGGCCCAGAAGTAGGGCCTGTAAATCCTCACCAGTTACTGGCTTTGAGTGTTGAGCAGAAACTTAGCTGTTTAGTTTTATTTGGCATGAAAGAAGAACAAAGCTCAAGTTTTTTAGGGGTTCCACCAGAGCAGCGAGTAAGGGACTGTCAGGAGAAAAACGAGCACTTAGTTGTGTATTCAATGCTTCAAACGATCTATGTTTAAGTTGTCTTGACAGGGACCTCCAGTGACTGTTTACTGTAAAAGGGAAAAACGAAAAAATGATACAAGGCAGAAAATCAGGCGTGAAGTGAAGAGTAATGTTCATACTGTAAATCTGAATTATTCTACACATGATCAGCTGGCTTTTCTACCTTATAGGCTAAGTTACTAAGATAACAATCTGCTCCAGAGTAGATAGCAATCCTTTCATCCAGCTAAACGTTGACTCAGCATGACTGGTCCATGCTGCCATCGTGGAAATGTTTACATTAGATCTGAACCAACATGAGCGTAACAACACATCAAATCATATTGAATCTATGATCAGCAATCCAAATCCAAACTTCAAAATGGACATAATAATTAAGGAAGAACATATGGAATCATTTCTATTTGCTTTCAGTCTTAGGGCTCATTTATGCTCACTTCACATACTTAAATGGGTACGTCTTGACCAATGTCTTTCAACCTGGAGATCCTGACCCTGACAATTGTTCCCTAAGAACACACAAGGTCCATGAGGTTTTGACTGTATAGAGTATGTGTGAGTATTAAAATGAAGGCCATATCCACACAGAGATGAGTTGAGGTGTTTTCTTTCCTTTCTTTTGCATGTTTCAGTCCCCCCCAAAAAAACAGACCCCAAAGTGAATAAATGGGGTTCTTTTTGCTTTACAATAAGATTTTAAAACATATACTCAGAAATTCAAAGACTACATAGTAGGCCACACTTTGTGCATCCAATCAGTTTTTGTCAATGTAGCCTACTCTGTGGTTTTGAGGTCAGTCAGCTGGTGGAGCTTCAGTAGTGGAGATGTTCATGTGTATTTTCCTGCACTATATTATTAATAAAAACAGGTCCACAATACAGATGAGTCGTCCCTATCAAGAAAAAAAAAACAAAAAAAGAAAAGAAAAAAATAAGACTGTATGTTGTTATTTACCTTAACTTTGGTTGTATTAAAAGGTCAGGGAAGGCCAAAAGATGCATTCATCTGCAACCACAGAACAATGAACACCCACTCTGGGCACAGGGATTACAAACAGTGTCTCCCGGACAAGCCCCCATTTATGTTACAACCCTGGCTCGGCTGGGAAAAGGGAACACAACATAAAATAAAGATGCCCAGATGGAAGGCGGAGTATTAGGGAAACCATTGTCCCAAGTGGCTGGTGAAACAACGCAAACACTGAAACCAATATTAACAGCCAAAAAACAAGTCCAAAATCCTTAAAGACTATAGGCTCAGACTGCTGGGGGACGTCTCATGATGCACCGAGCACTTCCTTCCATTTTCACTCATTTTCTGTATATAACGTTCTGACATTATTAGCATCATTAACGTGTATTTCTCTTCTGTCTCGGTTGGTATAACTGGCTACAAGTTGTAATGCCTATTGGTCTCTCTTTCTGGTCCGCTCCACAGCAACCGGGTTCTGCCAGAGGTTTTTCCTTCCTGTTAAAAGGGAATTTTTTCCTTTCCACTCTCACCCGCTGACACATGTGGCTCAGGATGGGGGATTAAATCTGAAACAAGATTCTATGCAATCCATTGGCTTTCCTTCATTAGGCTATTACTTGTTTTTTATTAATAGGTTTCTCTGAACACCGTTGTGATTATGTGAATTCTTGTGGATTTGTTCTGATTGGATCACAATGAACTGGCTTAAATTCAGAATCAGAATCAGAAAGCCTTTATTGTCATTGTAAACCAAAACATAAAAAGAACATTCAAAAATGTTAAAAATAAAGGCAAATGTTGGAAATAAATAGAAATAAAATACTTAAAGTAAAATAAAAATATGGTAAGTACTAAGAGCAGATATATTTACAACTGAATGTATTGCACTTAGAATACTTATGTTATGTTATATGTTATGTTATGTTATATTGCACAACGCGGTTCGAATCTCACAGTGGTGTGATACTTGTTGCAGTCTATTTCACATGTGTGTGATGATTCGTCTTGTTGAGTGTGTTCTCCTTATTGTTTGATTTGTTCCTGGGAGTTCAGGGCTCTGATGGCTCTGGGGAAAAAGCTGTCCCTGAGTCTGTTTATTTGGGCTTTGTGGGCTCTGTAGCGCCTACCAGAGGGCAGCAAGTTGAAAAAGTGGTAGTTAGGGTGGAATGGGTCCTTGACGATGTTTGAGGCTCTGCTGTGGTACCGAGAGCTGGCTATATGGGACAGGGGGGGGAGGGGGCACTTAGTGATCTTCTGGGCCGTGTTGACCACTCTCTGCAGTGCTCTCCTGTCTGCTGCTGTGCACCCAGCGTACCACGCTGT
>JBAGKP010000024.1:24214295-24231366 GCA_037177255.1 Melanotaenia maccullochi | reverse complement strand
GGTTAATTTTGTAGTGTTGTGACTTATTTTGTTGTGTTGCGGCTTTTATTTGCTGTGACACCTCTGGGCCACCGTACTTTCCTCTTGTTATGCTGCTTAATCGAATCAGCACACAAGCATAAAGAGCAAAACACCTTCAAGATGTTAAGCTTTGGTTAGAATAAAAAGAGGTTGGTTTTAAAGGGTTAAGTATGGTGAAGTAACCATGGGCTGTCACCATTTAAAACTTACAGCAAAGCAAGAGCAACTCTACTTTGAACTTATTGCTTACCTGTCTGTGGACTATTTAGAAAATGTAGGTACAATTTCTATCTGTTAACTTTAATCATTAAGCCAAGACAAAAGTACTGCTTACATAAAGTTTATAGTTAGAAGTGGCTTATAAACCCTTAGATATCTGAGCACCGCTCTGCTCTCTGCCTTCAAGTAGAAACATCTGACATATTTGTTCATCTATTTGTGTTTCTCTTCTTCCTTCTCTGCAGGAATTCCTGGATTAGAGTCGTGGTGCTTGTTGACTGTCCTTTCCACCCCTAACTGGTCCAGGAAGACAGCAGCCCAACGTAGTTCTAGTTCTGCTGGATGTTTTACTCACTGTTAAAAGACAGTTATTCCTCTCCACTGTCACACACCACCCCATGCATGCTTAGTACAGGGGATTGAATGAAGCACAGATTTCATGCACATGAACCAGTTGGTTCAATACAATAATCATAAAATGCACAAATGTGGATTATACAATCAATTTGATGGTGAAGTGATTTGAACTGGCCACTAATTGCATCTTTGAAAATGTCTTGAGATTACTTTGTGGTGAATTGGCACCATGCATATAAAGAAGAGAAAAAATCTTTGTCGGTATCCAGGGAATCTCCCAGAATGAGCCTTTTCCTTTTTGACCCATCACTAGGAACAGTGGGCAGCAGTATTCCAGTGCCTCGGAAACAGGTCTCGCTTAGTGGTTCACCTTCCTTTCTAGTCCAGGGACCTGAACCTGGGTCCCCCAGCCTCAAGTACTGGAAGCCTTAAAATAAAACTGATCTGGATTGAATTGGTAATGGTTGAAACTTAGATCAATGGCTTTTCTATTATTTTACTCAATTAAATGTTTGTTCTAATTGTAGGAGTTCTGTCTTGAGATGTGGTTACCAATATGAATTAGCTTTAAGGGTGTACTGGTATGTTGAGATGACTACTTTTAAAAGAACCACTTTTCACGTTAAATTATTTGGGTTTGAATAAACTGTTTTATAAATACAAAGTGAAGGGTGTCTTTGTAACATGACCTGCTATGAGGGTTTTAACAAAAACTCTACAGAAATACCTCAGAGAACACAACAAAGAACTCTGACCTTCCAGAGCTGATGGAGGCTGTGGGAAGAAGTCTTAACCTACAAAACCAACAACCCTCAGGGCCCAAAGGATGTTACCAACATCTCCAGGACACACCCTGACTGGTCAGGACAGGACTAATTCCCTATCTGATGAGTGGGAATGTTATGGCTGATCAGTATAGCCGTGCTCTGTGGGGAAAAGGACAGACTTAATACAAGTGTGTGGAGCTGTGCAACTGCATGGTGAGCCCCAGAAATGCAGAGGGTGTGAAGCAGAGATAAAGCACATGTTCATGTTCATGTTCATGTTCATGTTCATGTTTCCTCTCTTCTGCAATATGCTCTCATTAGGTTTACTAGCATGTGTGAAATTGTCGAAATATTCTGGACATAAGATTAATTCCCACATTGATTCCAGTTTTCAAGTTGAACACAGCTGCACATGGAGCAGAGGATCTTTTCAGCCTGCAGCGTTAGCTTAATGACTAATCATTTCTAGTGGTAATGAGCACAAAGAGACATGTTCTGAAGATTTACTTTCAACCTCCACCAGATTTCCCTCCAACCACTCAGGCCTGGGCTGAGAAAAGCGTGTTTTCAACAGTGAAGCTGTGCCAAATATCATATTTAAGCAGCTGAATGGCCTCTCAATATAGCAATTGTAGGAATCACATGTATGTATGCTGGCAGGATATTATGGATTTTATCCTCATATGTGACTAATACGCTGCACACTTAATCTGTTAATGCATCACGCACCAACAGCAATTCCTCTATTCCAAAGGATACTCATGATTCATGGAAATAATAGTGAAAACATATAGTTGTTTTAATTCAGTAAATATCATTGTGAAGAAAATCCTGACTGCAACCTGATTAAGCAAAACTCTCAAACCTCCACTTCAAGACCAAGAGAGCTAATGAGGCTTAGTGATACTAATACTTCATGTGATACACTTGTTTGTCTCTGGTTTTGCTGCCAAGTCTTTCATCCTGTTCTCATTCAGCACCTGATTATGTTCCCACACTCACCTGAGCCAGCATGTCTAAAGAAGGTCTGAATGGGCAGGAAAGCTCTGGAAAATTGAAATCAATGGATGACAGAACTGTAGTTTTATTATTAGCACACAGTCTGTATTTTATCGAAATGTGAAAGAACAGAAAGAAAAAAAATATGACCGATGATCCGTCCAAAAGCTCTTAATCATAATGTTCTGAGAATTTTTATAAATGGGCATTTTTCCCCTCCGTAGGTTAAAATGCTGGAATAATCATTTCAACTCCAGAATTTATCCTAAACATTTCTAGAGGGATCATTTGATAACTCTCTTTAATTATTATTTCTTTCTAGTAAATGAAAACTAATAACAGTCCTGTTCCAGACGTAATGGCTGCTTGGGAGAATGACCTCATAGCCTACACCTTTCTGTGTTGCAGCAGACCTGAAGAAGCCTCTGGCTGAACCCACTCTGTTGTTTCTTCACTGTGTTGTGTAGAGGATGTGAAGAATTGTCCATTGTGTACAGCAGCTTGTGCTTTCTGGACAATCAGCTCCATGAGCTCCACATCAGTCCCCAGAACAGAACCAGAACTTCTGGAACAGTCTCTTTAAGTCTCTGGTTTTCGTTTTGCTGCAGAGCAGATTAAACTCTCAACCACAGACTGAGAGAAGATACGATCTCAGCTTCTTTCAGAAGTCTGCTCTGTTCTTTCTTCTAGATGCTTCTGTGCTGCATTTCCAGTCCAGTCTGTTGTCCAGCTGAACTCTGAGTTCCTGGTATTCCTCCACCACCTCCACCTCTTCTCCCAGGATGTAAACTGTGTTTTGTTTATTGTTGCTGCGCCAGAAGTCAAGAAAAAGGAAGAAAAACTATTATATAGGCTTCATTCTTGTGGTTTTCAAAACATGTGCAATTTACAAAACAGTTGTGGGCAAAGTAGGTCAAGATCACCCGTTGTTCTCTCAACATCCCAGATTGCTGTGTTCACACTTAGACTGACAACAGAGTTTTGGCATCTTTCCTTTAGAAAGTTTTTCTATAAATCTCAGTTTTGTTTTTGTTTTTTTTTTTTACAAAATTGCTGTTTGCATGTAGATAACATGTGTTGGGTTTGTTTTTCAAAAACTATTCACATTATACAGGGCCATTTGTTTTTCAATAAGGGGAAGAGCACCATGCAGCTGGTGATATGTCAAGCTCACACTACAAGACTTGGAGTCATTGGATAATTGTGAAGTTTGTGCATCTCAGCATGCTCCTACTCCAGTGGGTTCAGAGTTCATGGCTGATTATTCACCACTCTGAGCCTCAACTGGTCTGGCTGAACTTCATCCAGCAGTCCCAGCTTTCTTGCACCCATCAATTTTTAACTGCAACACAAGTTGCTCCTGGTGATTTGGTTGGTTTTGGGCACTTGGTTGTTGAGGAGAACTAGTAGTTTCTGTCACAATATTACCTCAGTTAACGCTGGCCAAAAAAAAAGGGGTTGGTTTTGATGACATGATGCTTGCACTAACAGTTGCACCAGGTTGTATTAATGTACATTTTCATGCTTTCTCTTTAGTTGCTGGGGTGATGCCTTCTCAGTGATGCCTGAAAATAATTCAGTATCAGCTCCACTTTCATGGCTCTCGTTGCAACACATCTCTCCTACATTTTAGCTCAGCTTCAGAGAAAGGGGGGTCTGCACTAGGGTTGACTGAAAATGTCTCATGTTTGTCTGACATATAAATGATCATAGTCAGGGATGTTTAACACTGGTCTTCGAGGGACCAAGATGTACATAATGAAGGCATTGCTTGTGCACACTTATTTGTCACATTCAGTATTGACTTGGCTTGGGGCTCACTGTCCTCCAGGCCGCCTGGGGTGTCCCCCACGGGTGGGTTATGTGTGACGTGACTATGTGATTGTGAGTGCTTGTGGGTACAGCACAGGGGAGGGTGTGTGTGTGGGGCTATATGGGGTGGAGATTGGAGTAGCTGGAGGGTGGGGGGAGGGGTCGATGGCGCCCTGGTTCCCTGGGTGTGCGGCTGGAACATCGGGGTGTGTGCTGGCCTACGTCGGGTGGTTGTCTGGGGGGGGCTGGTTCTCCTGGGCATGGTGCGGGCCCTCTGCCTTTAAGGGGTGGGAGGGCCGCCTCTGGGCTCCTGGGGTCCTGGGCGCTTTGCTCGGGCTGCCCTGGGTGGCCAGTCCCTGGCGGGGCCGGCGGCTGCCGATCTTGGCCTACTGGGACCTGTGCCCCAAGACCATGGGGGGCTCTTGCTGGGGCTCTCCTCTGCTGCCCTTCGGGTGGGGCTGAAGTCGTCTTCGGAGTGGGGTGGCTTGAGTTGGTGCTCCGGGGCTGCTGCTGAGGGCCCGGGTCTCTGGGCTGCCCTGGTCTGACTCTGACCTCCGTAGAGGCATGGTCACATTTGCACGATCTCACTTACCACTCTTCATCACTAATCACTCCTTATTCCTCATCCTCTGCATGCTGAAACAGTCATTGAGTTGTCCAGTGGGTTTATATACTAAGAGAAAAAAAATCACTGGCCTGTTTTCAACATGATAGAGGATCAATTCTTAGTAATCAATTGGTTTTCCAAAAAGGCAATAAATGTCTCTCGTTAGTGAAGTGTATAGTAGAAGGAGCGCCAGCCCTGCATCATTAGCAGTCAGGTTTTCAAACCATTTAGTAATAACACGCCAGTAAGTTAAGTTGCCCACTTTACTGAGAACATCTTTAAAAATCTAATGAATATTTGAACCATTTTCTGGTTTTTATTGATTTAGTATGCACAGAAGAATGTCGGTGAGTTACATCAGGTCTAAACCACAAAGACTGAGCAGACGGCTTTGAGTTCGACTGATTCTACATGAAAATGTTTGCAGGGATTTAAAGATGTCTGAGAGATTTTTCTGCATGTTTGTCCCATCTGTTTTTAGTTTGAAAGCCAATAGAGCAGACCAAATGGAGGAGAAAAAAAAGCTTTCCACTTAATATGCTCCACTGTAAATGGGTAAAATATTCCTTCTGTAACCTGAACAAACACAAATAAATTAATCAGACTGGGGCACCTGCCTGGCTGTTATTTGTTTGCAGACGCTGGTCAGCCTGATCCATTTGTCTGATCCCCTATGCTGCAGGACTACTCGGCCTCAACAGCTCATAAAAACACCGGCTGAATTTACATCAGACTGGTCAGAGGGTATCCATCTTAAGTTCTGTGGCCTTACAGCAAGACACGCAGCCCCTGAATGCTCAGAGGGGGATACATGAAGTCAAATGAAGTAAGAGAGATAATGAAACTGAAAGTGGTTAACCTTTAGCTGAGGAGCAGCACCCTGCAGCTGCCTCCTGTGTGCTGGGTGAAACACTTTTAAGAGTCAGGATGTCGTCCATGTGCTTATCAGAGGGCAGTAGGTGGGCTTCCAGCATAAGATTGATACAAATATGATGGAGCACAGGAGAATGTATTTCAGCTGCTTCATTAAAGAAGGAGTGCAGAAGGAAAAAAATGCTATGAGATGGTTGCTAAAAATCCTAGAGGAATATTATATGCAGGAAATGTCATGTTGGAGTAGTTTTTAATTCACATTTTGGGTTTGATCGTACACAAAATGAAAACATATGATTTAGTGATGAGGCCACAGTTTGCATATTTATGCAGATTGAGTACATTTAAGTTCCCATTAAATGAAATTCCTTGTTTAAAATGAACCCCTAACAAACGTAATTTTGTCTTGACAAGGTCTATTTTTTTCTGCCTCCCATCTGAAATGACATACCAGAAGCAGATTGAGAATGTTTTATAAGTTAAAGGACTATGTCTATAGTGTTGGTCTCAAAGCAAGCTGAGGCATGTAGGTACTGTTGTTGTACCTGAGTGGCGGAGGCGGTGGAGGAAAAGAGGGTCACGAGGTGGAGTCCTGCTCTGGGTGAGGAAACGGGGGAATCGGTCTCCTCTACCGAGTATTCTTCTAGCAAATGTTCAGTCATTGGAAAACAAGTTGGTTATACTTCAGAGCAGGATGGCGTTTCAACGGGAGATTAACACCTGTAACATTTTGCTTTAATGGAAACTTTGCTCGACCCCTCGATCCTGGACTATGCCATTGTTCTTGAGGAGTCTCCGTTTCTCGGCTGGACCAGACTATACATTTAGGAAAGAGCAAGGGAGGTGGTGTCTCTTTCATGCTGAACAACAAGTGGTGCTCAGATGTGGGAATTATTTCTACAGACTGTACTCTGGACCTGGAGCACCTTGTGATCAGATGCTGGCCTTATTATCTTCCACGTGAGTTCACATCGGTTGTTATGACAGCAGTGTATGTTCCACCACACGCTGATACCAACGAGGCCATGGAAGAACTGTTTGAAGTTATCGACAAGACAGAGACTTCATGGCCGGAGGCTACGTTTATTGTAGCACCAACCTGAGGAAAGTCCTGCCGAGATACCAACACATCAGCTGTTCTACACGTGGCAAGAACACACTCGATCATCTTTACACCCCTTACACAAACACATATAAGGCCTCCCTCGCTCTCCTTTTGGGAAATCTGATCATGCCTCAGTTCTGCTGCTGCCTTCCTATAGACAGAAATTGAAGTGTCACGGACCAGTGACGTGGACTTTTCAACAGTGGTCCGTCCAATCGAGTTGCAGCATTCAAGCCGTACCACCAGGCTCAGGGACGGCTTCATACCGTAGGCCATAAGACTTCTAAATGCTGTCAGCAGCAACACCACCTTTAAATAACAGCATCTTCTTGTTGCTTATTATATATTTTACTGTATAACACATTTATAGTATTCTTGCTTTTTGTGTTTAACTATTTTTATTGAGCTTTATATTCTTATTAGCATTTTTAGGAGAACTTGGGTTCTAAGAATTTTACTGCCAATGATTGCTGATGTAATTGTGCAATGACCATTCGTTCGTTCGTTCGTCCGTTCATTCGTTTTGGACTTAACTTAATACAGCCAGCTTTAATTTGTAATATAGTAATCAGAAGCTCTAAATTTAGACACATAACATTAGATCATTGTGAAATTTGTCAGCGTGTTTAGGGAAAGATGTTGCAGACTGGTTTTCCTAAAGTTATTTGAGCTTTAATGACTACAGTCAGAATCCAGTCTTTACAAATGAAGAGCTAATGTTCATAGGTTCATAGCCTGAGTTTCTATAGATCTGTTTAACTCAAACAGAAATTTTGATTTTGGATAAGAATTATTTCTTTAGTCAGGTCAGGTTCAAACAGTAAGCTGTAATTTTCTCACTCAGACAAGCAACAATGAACAGCTAGTTTCTATGACGTATGTTCAGCCTGGTGAAGTTTCAGGCGTCTGCTTGTGCTTCCACAGCATCACAGTTTCAAGCAGTTGCTAAGCCAGAGTTTCCTTTTCTGGTATAGTTCCATTCCAGCAAATCTAGCTTGCTCTCTGTTTTTCTTTTCCTAAAATGACACCAGCTGGCACTGCTCCAACCATGTCATCAAACCTTTAAGCGCAGCATGATGTGTATCCAATTTTTCTATTATATATCCATCTCTGATATTTCTGCGTCATCACAATGGAATTTAATGTCAGTGCGGAGCTCAGGGAATAAAGAGGTGGACAGTTTAATCAGTTTTGTTCAGTATTGCTGCCTAATTGGCACAAAATGTTCAATCCCAGCACTCAAAATGTGTCCAAATGAATAATATATATTTGTATAAAGCATTTACATAAACTTTCTTCCCTGCAGTGTCCAGGAAACAGAAGCTGCATGAAGCTTTTTAGGCATGACTGTTAAAGATGGCCAGCCACTGTCTATAGCTGAAGATGAAGGGTTGAAATGACATTAAAATCCTGGACTGCAATGAAGTGGTATCAGTGCTTCAGTCCTGCTCTTGAGAGGTTGCTCTGGCTTCATTTGTCCACCTTGTCCCTGTCACATAAGCCTTGGAGCTTTGAATTATTTTCAGCACAGTTGTCAGGAAAGTGTCAGCGCTTCATGAAGATTCTCCTGCCCATCACCAGTAGGACCCAGATGTAGACTGACAAACACGGGAACTGAAGAATGAAGAGGTTTCATATAGCAAAAGGCAGACGTGAAGATGAGTGGAGGACTGATGGGCTAATTAACAAATGAAAACTCTGGAAATGACAGAACTAAAGCTGGATTTATACTCGCATGACGTCTGCGTGTGGTCGGCCACGGCGTAGCTGACGCTGGTGAGTTTGCTCTTGCACTCGAGCGTAGGGGGAATGCCTCGTTTTGGTGATGTGCTGCAGTTTCTCCTCCTAACCTGAAGGTGGCAGCAGGGGTGGTATCGGCCGGTAAACTCACCAGGTCGGAGTTCTTTTGATTGTTTGTTTTAGTTCCACTATGTATTTTCTTTTTTAAAACAACAATGGCGTCCAGTAGAGTTTAGTGTCTTTATTAGCTTGTGGATAAACTCAAAGAAATAATTTGATCTCATCAACTTGATCCATTGGGTGTTATTTTTAAAAATGGCAGTTCCTACACAAATTCATTGAGAAGATCCTGAAATCTGGAAGCTCATAATCCCAAACTAACCAATCATAAGGGAGTATTTCCGTGTAACTGTCTGTGTAGCAGGGGTGCACGTCGGGCCTCCGTGGAGCTACGCAACGCCTACGACCGTGAAGCAGACGCCACACGAGTATAAAGCTGCCTGGCGGACTGAGGTCAAGATGAAGTGGCAATGAACCAACGTGGAGCATAACTACAGAGGGACCAATTACAAAACGAGACACATGTGAAACTATGAGGAACCAGAATCAGGAAGTAAGCTGAATATATGAGGAGGTAAATTCTACAAAATAAAACAGGAAAAA
Organism: Melanotaenia maccullochi; assembly: GCA_037177255.1. NCBI lineage: Eukaryota > Metazoa > Chordata > Actinopteri > Atheriniformes > Melanotaeniidae > Melanotaenia > Melanotaenia maccullochi. The sequence continues at coordinate 24,222,203 of JBAGKP010000024.1, read as the reverse complement.
AGACAGAGTACTCAAAAACAGCAACGACCAGAAACTAAAGAACTGTGATGGAAAAATAAGAACTAAACCAAATTCCCACATTCACTGACACAATCCTGATCTGCACTGCATGAAACTTTAGATGAATCTGTCCTCTGCAGAACAGTGTGTTTTCTGACCACCGCTTTAACTGACATCTTTCTTTTGAAGCAGCTTGATGATAGGCTGACATGGATCCTTACTCACATTCTTGCCGTTGTGCAGAGTTTAGATGGAAGCACAGAATGTGTATGAAAAATGATGTGAAAACTGGTGCAGCTAAGGGGAGCCATTTCTCTTCCCATGCATTAAAATTCCATTAATCTGCTCAAGTCAACCTCTTATGAATTTTTTACTCTAAAAAGCTGGCGAGTAAACAAGGTTTTGGTAAAAAATTGCATGGAGTGGAGTTTTTTATTATTATTATTCTTTTTGAAAGAAAACACTGCAGTTGAGTAAAGATCATGTATGAGCCCTAGTTAATATATCTAAAGGTAATCACGATAGCCCAGTTGAGGGTTATGACGCAATTTCTCAGACTGAGACGGAAAAGGTTGTTCTGAAGAGCAGAATGAATAAAAGGCTGCAACACCACATCCATACACACCCCAATCCTTCCTGTGACTCTGTGACACACACTTTACGCCTCTCTTTCATCATCATCTCCCTGCAGTCACGAGGAGATTGAGCACAATGTCATTCCTCACTTGCTATAACATATAAAAAAGCAACTGCTGGGCACGAGTGATGAAAGAAAAGCTAAAGATTGGGGCAAATGAATAGTTATGTCATTATCTGCCTATTGCAGTCTGTCCCTGCTGTGAATCCCACATTGATAATTCATCTCCGTGTCCTTGCTCCGATCAGCGGAGCAAGCTTGGATGTTAGAGGGGGGTCACCCGCCTTCAGGGCCCTCCCTCCTCATTACGGTCCAGTCTGGTGAGGGACCCTACAGGCGCTGAGGTTATACTGCAGCAGAGTCCCGCAGAGGAGTTTTGTTTAAACAGTGCTGCGCTGTATTACCCAACGTAATAGAGACTCTCCCAGATATAACCCTCTGCATCTCACGGATTTAAATGGGGATATCTGATTTTCAATGTCATGCCTAGGGCAGGACGCCAAGGGGAAAATTGAATTCAGTAAACAGGAGAATTGGACCTCATGATGTGGAAGTAAAAGCTAACCTGTTTTTCTTCTTGTAGGCTCAGATAACTGATGTGTTAGGAGGAGGACCAGACTTTTGGTTAAAAAAAAGGCAAAAATGAAGGCGCAAATATAATCATGCTAGCGATGGTTTATCAAGGCTGAACCATAGATAATTATTCCAAGCTCCATCGTACAGGTACTGTTAACTCTTAAAACTCCACTAGATTGCTGGCAATATAAGCGCTATCACTTATAATGTCAACCTTTTGTCAGGGTCATTTGAAATAAACACAATTATTATTATTATTATGTGTTTAAATATTAGACCAAAACATCCCATTAGAAAGAAAAGTACTATATTCTTGTGTGGTGTCATACAACTGTTCAACATTTTAAAGTCATTGTTCTGATCCGGAGGGTCCAGCATCAGGGAAACACCCAGAGGTGACTTGTGTAGTTCTGCCTCCACCATCTTGGGTGGCAAGCATGTAGGTACAGTAGGTCTGCACATCTGTTCTATAACCAATGTGAAGAAAAACCAATGAGAATCTCTTTACACCTTCTTTAATAGACACCTCTCACCTCCCACAGGGCCAAGTCCAAACTTTCTCTGGCCCTAGATTCACATTCATTCCCTAATAAGGCAACATTGACAGTCTAAGTGTAGCTGAAACATTTCCACATCAATACTTATTAACATTTCAGGTTTTTGAGAAGATGTTGAGATTTATAAAAAGGGGGAAGGAACCGGATTTGGCTGCTTGTGGAAAATGGATTTTCATCATCATATCCCCATATGACACCATATATATATATATATATATATATATATATATATATATACCATATATATACCATATATACATACATATGACACAACCATGATGTCTTATTTTTAACAGAAAAAAAGATTAAATAATCTCAGATCTAAACTAAAAACTCCCAGCTGAGAACACTTCAGACATTTCTGATTTTGAGGTTGTCAGATGTCATATGAAGGAAGACGGTTTGTCTGTTCTGTCCAACCATAGATACTAAATACATTTTACTGGCTGGCTCAGAAAACCTCATGAATCTGTTTGTGAAGAACAAAAACTGTCCTGCAGGTTTTAGATGTATCCCTGCTTCAACACACCTGACTCAAGTTCTAATTTCATCTGAATTAGGTGTGTTAGAGCAAGAAATATCTCAAACCTGGAGGATGGTGGTCCTCAAGGACCGGAGTTTGGCATCCCTGTGCCAGATGCTAACTGAGAGTAAAAACCCAGACTGAATTCAGTTTGCTGACACATGAACTCCCTACTCCTCTTCACACCTAAATGCCATTTTTATCATCGTGACGGCAGCCATGGCTCAGAGATACTGTTTTCTTTACATCCGCTTCATTCCAAAACAATAGATATGGTTGTATGAAATAAAAGAAGAAACAAAAAGAGAAACTGAGACCTTGTCTGTCTTACGCCTGGCCTGACAGCTCTCATATCAGTCAAGACAAATTGCACTAAATAGGGAACTTTATCTGTTTTTTAACATTCCTGCCTTGTAGACATATTTAGTAAAGCTAGCATGCTAACCGGTCTGCATGTACTGTTTTGTTGTGGCTCTCACCACCTTAAAATAAAACCGTGAGTCAGTGTAGCATCTGGTAGCCCCAGTCCAACACGAGAGGAACAACATGCATTTTAAACAGTCTCCAGACTCTCAGTTGCGTTCAAACACATGCGGTTCATAAATGAAACAGTAAGTGCAATGATGCTAAAGTTCTTTGCAAGTGACCACTGGAGAGCGAGGTGGCAGAGAGATGATTCGGCCAGGAGAGATGTCTCCATAGCTTTAGCATCAACAACCACACAACTTCCGTAGTTCCTTGTGTCACAACTGTAACACAATACAAACACAGTGAGGACATAATTCCTTATTAATTTCCTGTAGCATAAAAGTCTAGTCACCAGAATAAATAATCTAAACTCAAAACTAAACTTAAAAAGTCCCAGTTTTAGGCTGGATAGCCTCCACATTCTTTCTGGTACCATACCCCGCCGCACGAGCAACAGTCACTGAGCCAGTATGGTGACCAGCACAAAGCAGAACACCTATGATGGAAATCCGGTCAGTAAGAAGGTTAAGTTTGGGAATAAGTCAGAAATAAACTTGTCCAGCTTGTCCAGCTTTGGGTGGGAATGAACATGTGATGTTCCCAACCCCAGCGTTTGAACAGAGCTTCAGCTGCGTCTCCTTTTTAAATTTAAGGAGTTCATGTGACACCACTGAAAAGAATTTCTTATCACGTATGATTGTTTCTTAAAGACAAAGTAAAGACACCATGAGATTCTAATACAAGCAAGCAGCTTAGACTGAGACATGGACTGATGCTGATCCCCAACCTGCTCCAACTCAATCTTTCTGTTATATAATAGCATAAATAATATTAATATAAACAACAATATTTTCAGTTTTGATCAATAATGGTGGCTTGTTAATCAATGAATCAATATATTGATGTAAATTTTTCAGAAAGCCTGTAGTTTTATCAGAGCCAACCACCAGACCACTGGTGGTAAATGAGTGTTTAGTGGATTATTTCTTTATGAAAACAATACTTCTTCTTAATAAATCTCATACTGCTGGAAAGTTTGTTTATTTCTCTTTTATGTGGAGCTACGTTTGTGAGGAAAATGTATTTGTGGGATGAGCATCAGAGCTGAGTATGTGGGCTGCACCCATGAAAACCTGTCCAAATCTTTTTTGATCCAACAGGTAAGTTTCCAAACCACGTAGTAATGGCGTACCCTAACACAGATCCAGGGATAGCTCTGTAAAAAGTCAGCACAACACTAAAACACGAAACAGTCGGCCGAGAAAATGTAGGCGCTGGTGGATTCTGAGCATGAGTCAATAATTTCAATCATTAAATCACATTATCACCATGTATGACCATAAGGCTGTGACCTCCACCTGACCTGAGGGCCACCAGCATCTCCACCATCTTCTCATTGCTGTAAGAAATAATCCACCAAACACTAGTTTTCTTACTTTTTGTGCTAAAGTCTGGTACACACATAAAAATTATTGGGCTGTTTTTGTCCCGATTTGTTCCTTCCCGACCAAGAACGGCAAACACCCGATTTTACGATCTTAAGATTTTCCTATAAAATGATCCTGTGGTGTGAGGTGTGTTAAGACCGAATTTATCCCGACATTCGACTCTGAAACGGGTCATGGCCGACAATCAAAAGTACTGAACATACTTAATATTTACGACCAAAAATCTTGACGTGTTGGGAAAGCCGACGACTCCTGAATTGTGACTGAGTGGATGGTGATGTGGAAAAGAATGTAGCCAATCAGAGAGCGAGCTGACTGGGGAGCAAGGAAGTAAATAAAGTCGTTCACGCCGCCTCCAGTCTGTTATTTTTTTCACTTCTGGATTTTTCTGTTAACAATATTCCCAAGACCACCATCATTCCCTCGTCCTGTATGTCCTCTGCCATGCTCAGTGTTGTGTTTTCCGGTTGTTGCCATGATTCTTCTTCTACGTTTTTGTTAGATTCTGTTTGGTCACACGAGATTTCTGCCTCGGAAGACTAGATTGTAGATCGGTTGCAGGACAGCATCGTTATGTGTGTGTTGTTCTGTAATGAGATGTTGGAGCCACCACACACAGTACCATCAAAACTGTTAAAGTCCTGAGTTTTTCTCCTCATGTGTGAGGCCTCGACGATGTCATCCGATTAAACAAAACTTTATGTTTACCAGGCCTAAATTTATATCACTGCATACTTGAAACAACTGTAGATGTAAATTTGATGATATTCTAGATAAACCAAAAGCCATTTATGGACTTTAATACTATTTATAGTCAGAAATTTACAGTAAATTTCAGTCAGGTGTAGCCTGTACGCTACTGGAAACATATGGCATCTATAGGAGTGTGATGTGCATTTGAGCATCATTGATTTGTCCGCGTTGGAAGCCTTTAGTGTCTGCTGGAGCCCCCTGTGTTACGTCTGCAGACTCCTCTTCTTCTGTCTGCCACTTCACATTCACTATGCACGCTGCTGTTCTGCCTCCATAAGCAAAATGGAGACTGTAGCATGCCGGGGGATGCTGCTTAATCTCCACATCTCTCTGAGCACGGCAGGCAACGCAACACTCATATAATACACAGCTTCTGCTTTGTGCTGACATTCCCCTGCAGATCCTCGAAGACATAAAGAAGTTTTATCATCTCTGAGTCACGCCACAGATATAGTTTTATTCACTCATCTTTATTGGAAAAGCTCAAACAGGAGGTTTACAAGTGTGCCGATTGATAAAATTAAACCTTTTCTCATTTCTTTTAAACAGAAGCATCATGAAGCATCTTGTAGCAGCTGTAAACATCTGTCTAAGCAGACATTTCCTAACCTCTGAGGGAGTTTAACACAAACTATTTATTTCAAACAATGTAAATCTTACAGGAATACAAGCATTAGCAATTTACAGTAGCTTACACACACACACACAAAAACACACACACACGACAGAGCTGCTGACAGACTAATATATAAACAGCACGGATATTGATCGGCTTGATAGGCTTTTCTTGCCCTAGTCTTTGTACTGTGCCGGGCTCAGATAGACTTTGTGATTTACATCATAATTTGTAATCCCTTCAGCACACACTATCAGTATCAATAAGAGGCCGAGGCATCCACGTTAAGATCACTGACTCCTTAATATCTGTGGAGTGTAAACTGAGCTTTGCTTCCTGAAGCGGCTCAGTGTGCAAGATGCTGCAGCTCAGAAAACACGGCGGCTTGATTGGCAGGTTGAATTCACACTGATGAGGAAGAACAAACGCTGCATATTTGGAGATTTACTGATAACTATGAAAGACAAGTAGTGTGTGTAAGTTAAAGCTGTGTTTTCTTGGACCATAACCCACTCAGAGTGTGTAGTTGGGAGGGGAGACGGTGTGTGCTGCCTAACTGGAGACAGCTCCACAGGTCAAGTGTTTTTGGTTGGTCACCTGCTTTCAGAGCTGTTTGGAAAGGCTCATTTTCTTCCTATGCAGAGCTCTGGAGTTGAAATCTTAAAGGATCCAACCACAGTCCACTCCAAGTAGGCACTCCAGCAGCCAACAAGGAACTAATTAGTGGGGTACGAATACATCAGCTTACATCCCTAAGAACACCCAGGATGAGCTGGTATATGTGGCCCGGGAAGAGGGAAGTCTGGGCTTCCCTGCTTAGGCAGCTGCCCCCGCAACCCAACCCTGGATAAGCGGAAGAAAATGGACGGACAGACGGCAGATGGATGGCTGGACGGATGGACAGATGAACGGACGGATGGATGGACTGACGGACAAACGGACGGATGGGCGGACGGATGGACGGACGGAAACTGGAATCGAACATACTGGATCAAAATGACATTGCAGCAAAATGAGTGATTTCAGGTAACATTAAATCGTTAGCTATTGGACGGATATATTGTGTCCTTATCAGACTTGTGATATACACGTCCAGTACAAATAATAAATGAGCTAAAGAGACTGTTTCACTTAACAGAATCTAAAGTCTAAACATTGAAGTTCCGCCAGAGGTTTTTCCTTCCTGTTAAAGGGGAGTTTTGTCCTTTCTTGTGTCTCCGCCTTCCAGGATGGAGGACTGAATCAAAGTCAACCTCCGATGCAATCCATTTGTTTCCTTAGCTAGGATGTTATTCCTAATAACCTGACTTGTATAAACACTTATTGCATAACACTGAATTGACATGAATTGGCAAAGTGCCCTGAGATGACCGTGAATGGACGCTGAATAAAGAAATATCCTAACCTAACTTATAAACCCGGACTGTGACAATGTGGTTTACAGGTTTATGGAGCAGGTGTGTTTAGGCTGAATTATCCTCGTGATATAAAAGGTTAAATGTGATCAGTGCACCTCGTTCATGGAGAGGAAGCTGGTATTGAATATATGTGAGGGCTAAACCAAATATCGGATAAAAATAAACTGGAGCAAAAGGCAGATTTTTTCAATTATGGTGAGAAGGTTGGGCGTAACCTGATTTAGGAGGAGATGAAAGGCGAGCGTGAAGAGAAAGTTTTGCTGTTGTGGGAGCGAGTGGAAACCTCTGTGACTGACAGCTTCACTCTGACCTGAGCAATTGAAGGATTTAAAGGAGGTGAGAAAAGTGACTGCACCCATCATCACAGGGTTACCGTCAGCCGAGAGGAATATTTTTCAATTTCACTCTTTTTTTTCCATTTGCCTGGTTCTTTAAGATCCCCCCACCCTCTCTCTCTATCCAACTTTCAACTCTATTTATCCCCTCTGCTCTCTTTCTCTTAACCTGCACTCGGCTGCCTCTGCTTTCATCTCCTGGCTTGGTCTAACTCGGACTTGACTTCCCTCCCTCTGCTCCCCTCTTCAACCCTTCCCAGCCCATCTCCTTTCTTTCATCTTCCCCTCCTCTGCTTTCATTTCTTCTCCTCTCGTTCTTACTCTGCCTCTCCTTTCCTTCATCCTATTTCAAGTCTTCACCTCTTTGTTTACATTTTCTTTCCCCCTTTTTTCCTTTCATGTTCTTTTTCCCTTCATCGTTCCCTTTGCTCTTCATCACTTTATTTTTCCGTTTTCTTTTCCTCTACTGCCTCTTTCCTTTATATCTTCCTCCTCCTCTTCCCTACTCATGTTATTCTTCATCTTGTCTTCTTTCTTTTCATCTGCTTTCTTGCTTCCTTTGTTTCCCTCATTTATT
>JBAGKP010000024.1:24196608-24210993 GCA_037177255.1 Melanotaenia maccullochi | reverse complement strand
AAATAAAACCTCCATCAGAACAAGGAAGTAAAACCTCCATCAGAACCAGAACCAGGAAATAAAACCTCCATCAGAACCAGAACCAGGAAATAAAACCTCCATCAGAACAAGGAAGTAAAACCTCCATCAGAACCAGAACCAGGAAATAAAACCTCCATCAGAACCAGAACCAGGAAGTAAAACCTACATCAGGGCCAGAACCAGGAAATAAAACCTCCATCAGAACAAGGAAGTAAAACCTCCATCAGAACCAGAACCAGAACCAGGAAATAAAACCTCCATCAGAACCAGAACCAGGAAGTAAAACCTCCACCAGAACCAGAACCAGAACCAGGAAATAAAACCTCCATCAGTTACAGCTAAGTCCCATTTTACGTATCACGCCACACGTTAGCAGTTGGATATTAACCAACTCATCGTTTTGATTGGACACCATGGATAATTCATTAAAGAAATGCAAGAGATAATTAGAATAAGAAAATAATCCATAAGGACTGTTACTGGAGAAAAGGTAGGGTGCAAGATGGATGCTTTGATGGGGAAAACCACAGTCCAAAAGACTGCCAAACCCCAGTAGCCCTTCTTTACTCGTATACCAGCGATGACACTAGGCTGAACAAGTTCCAAACTTCAGTTTCCCTGGTAACATCCAGTTTTTATTTAGAACGTCAAAAGATCATTTTCTGCAGAGACGAAAAAAAAAAGTTTTCAGCTTTGTGGGCTCTAAGAAATCAAGTAGAGATAAAGTGTCAGTGTGGAGAACCTGTGTGGATTCTTCGTTATAGAGGGAAGAAACAAATAAATAAATAACTTTAAGCCAAACTGATGCAATGTGTTATCTGTTCCAATCATGGGAACCTCAACGGTTAAATTCACAGTAGAAACAGCAGCAATGACACATTGTGTACTAAAGTGGAAAAAATATTGGAGCGGCGTTGCAGTGCAGAGGCTAATATTTCACTGTGAAAGGGTGGGTAGGTTTCCGCTAGGGCCAGATCGCTTCAGCTAGCTGCCGGCTGCCCGTCAAACAGCTCCCGGTGTGCAGTGCTGGCTGTCATAAACCGTCTCCTGCAGTCTGGTGGCATTCGTCCCACCTTCAAGAGCCCTTTCTCATCAAATGTAGAGCAGCAGCTCCAGAAAATTTAGGTGTCAAATTTCTACCAACAGAGAAGAGGCTGAAATTCATTCTCCTTACAGAAGCCTGCCGGTGACACACTGCATTGCCCTGCCACTGGTGTGTCTTAACTGGTTTTCAATCAGTGATTGCCACTTTGTCATCTGCAGTCTTATACAAGCTGCAGGTCAATTAGATCTTTCCATTTAGTTCAGCTGAAGAAATAATATATAGAAAAACACTTGAGGGGATTTTTTTTTATAACATTGCTTTAGGACTTTGTGGCAAAAATTCTTTAATTGCTGCTTAGTTATTGTTTCAGTGGGATCGGAAAATGTTAATCAGCTGAATGGAGACTGCTGGATGCAGATCAAACGAGGCTGCGAGGATGAGAAAACAGCAGATTAAATAAAATTCTGGTGATGAGCAGCTGTGACAAAGCGCTGCTGCTTCAGAGAAAGCATCAGGATGTGCAGATAAATGATAAGGGCTGATAATTAGAGTGGATACTTGCACTTTTAAGATCAAGAGCTGTCTTCCATGCTTCGTTAAGACTCCAAAGCACCATGATATCTTATTAAAATCAGAAGTGAGGCTGGCAAAGCAGCAGGGCTCCAAATTGTTTCAGCTAAAATGATGTTTAAGACGTTAATTTCTATTGATTTATGTCTCTTTTTAGATCTTCTTCAGCACAATAAGTACATGTGTTAAAACAGCATCACAAATTGATGAAACAAGCAGTGATGGAGGCTGGAGGGTCTGCTGGCAGATTTACACATGACCTAATGTACAGTGACCCTAATTTACCAAAAACGATTCAAACAAAAGAGAAAACAAGCCTGTTAGAAAGAGCTTGGTATTTAACCAAATCCCGGTTTTTATTTAAAGATGAGTGTACTCAGTGGAGATCACAGAGAGCAGAAAGCTGGACAAAGGAACGCCGGGGTGTCTGAGTCATCACACCCTAATCTAATCTGAGAAAAAATAAATATGTTCACCAAATATCTACACAAGGATTGAGCAATATCTGTCTAAGGGCAGTGCATGGGGCCAAATAGCATCATGTTTTACTTTGCTCTCTGACTTTTGATGTCTTTCTAATTGTTTTAATAACAAATGGGTATTGTGCAATATTTTTATGATTTCTACTGTGTGGCTGAATGTTTGTTGCTGTTTTGATTTTGATGTGGCAGGTACTGAAACAACACTTGAGTCCAATACAATTTTTCTACGGGGACAGTAAACTGTATCACTGTATCATTTCCTATAGGGTTGTACTGTATCGTATCGTGTTGTATCGTATCGTATCGTATCGTGTTGTATCGTATTGTGTTGTATCGTATTGTATCGTGTTGTATCGTATCGTGTTGTATTGTTTTGTATCGTGTTGTATCGTATCGTGTTCTATCGTATCGTGCTGTATCATATCGTGTTGTATCATGTTGTATCGTATCGTGTTGTATCGTATCGTGCTGTATCGTATTGTGTTGTATTGCGTTGTATCGCGTTGTATCGTATCGTGTTGTATCGTATCGTGTTGTATCGTATCGTGCTGTATCGTATCATGCTGTATCATATCGTGTTGTATCGTATCGTGTTGTATTGTATCGTGTTGTATCGTATCGTATCATGTTGTGTTGTATCGTATCGTGCTGTATCGTATCGTGTTGTATTGTATCGTGTTGTATTGTATCGTGTTGTATCGCATCGTGTTGTATCGTATCGTGTTGTATCGTATCGTGTTGTACCGCATCGTTGTGTCATACAGTATAGTGTTGTACCATACTGATAAGCAAACTGCAGAAAACTCTTAAATATGTTGTATTTCTGAAAAATACAAGATATTTGAAGGGATTTTATGGGGCTAAACTGATAACCAACCAATAAGTAATAGTGTATTACATCACTTACCTTTCTTGGATTGTTTTTTTTTTTACATAACTGGCTTTTATTTAAAGGCGTAATTTCTACAGTCATTACTTAAAAAAACAGTCATTACATCACTTATGTAGTTTTTTTATGTAGTTTTTTGTTTGTTTGTTTGTTTGTTTGTTTTTTTAGTCCTTAGTCCCCAGTCAGCTGAGGGCAGCTTTTGTGTAATTAATTACAGTAAAGCTAAAAAAAAGTAGCACCGTTTATTTAAATGCCATTATTCCCATCCCTGCTGAAACATTGTCGTATATCAGAGGTGAAACCATTCGGCCTAGCATTTTCCTTCTACTGCCACCTCTTCTCATGTGAGCCAACTCGCGGCACTCGTGAGCCGCCAGGACATGGCGCTTTGGTACAATTGTCCCTCTGCGGGGTTGTAACCCTGCTGATACTCCCCCAGTGGGAGCGATTTGATGGGGCAGCGCTGCAGAGTTCGGAGCAGCGCGGCTTTCCCTATGTTATATCCCACCTGAGGCCAGTAAGACAGTATGTGGAAAAGGGGGGGGACAAAGAGGGAAGAGCTACATTGAGGGCAATTTTAAGGCAGAGAGCCATGTGAGAGCTTAGAGCGACACAGCAATGCTTTATGGAGTTAATGTTGGAAGAGTGAAGACTCTCTGGATTTCAAACATAGTAATTCCAGCTTTATTTGGCCATTTTTCCCCCACATGGATCCATAATGTGAGTCCTTATTGTTGTTGATCGGGATTAAAATGTTTAACAGCCTGCTAATGCTGTATTTGTAGAAATAATCAGGATGAGTCTTGCCGCTAATTCTATTAGTCATTGTTGTACATCCAATAATTATGGTAATTTAAAGCAAATTAAATCTCTGACATGATTCAAAGTGGAATTAAGAACCTTTTAGTGAATATTCACAGTATTTTCCACTAAGTTTAAGAGAATTTACTCCATTGTTTTCATTTGAGTTGTTCATGGAAACAGATGTTGTGAAACAGCAGGCAGCCATTTTAGATACCAGGTGGCATTTATTAATTTTCTCTTATCCAAAATTTCAAAAGTTAATTATACCAATTTTCTACTTTACTGCCATGTTTGTTTCTCACACTGTCTCTTTTTATTTATTGATCATTAGCAGTATTGCTGGATGGATCATTTCTAAAGGAGATGCCATGTAGAAGCCTCCACAAGCACTTTTACACATCTTTATTTCTGTTTAACTCCTATCACAGTCACAGACCCGGCATTACTGCAGGAATGAAGTGAACGTCCCCCACATGAGGCAACCTTTTATGAGCTGCATATACTGTAAACACCTAAAAATGTGTTAAAACTTATACACACAGGTATTTAAAACAAAATGAAAATTACTGGAATACTTTGAGTCAAGCTTCAAAAACCACCACAACAAAACTGGTGAGACATACGTCTTTAGCTATAATCTTTGAGCTTTCAGCAAAGAAAACCTAAAATGACATTATCAGAAGAAGAAAGGGAAAAAAGGGAGAAAGAGCAAGAGATAAGTCAAGAGTCTGACTTTTAAGGTCTGGAAAGAGCTCAGAGAAGAGCCAGGATTAAGGTGGATCCTGAATTAACCCTCACTGAGCACCACAGAGAGAAAATCTGACAAAGTTCAGTGGTGATGCTTTAAACTACATTTGGTGACAAAGCTGCCACCGACTGCTGATTTGTGCATGGGCCTTGTGTTGGTTACTTAACGCTCTTAGATGCTAGTTCGTCTGAAGAGATTGCACTGGACCTAATTTGTACCCATTTTCTTGAAGGGTTCTGCAGGTTCTTGGCTCACATTTTAAAGCATTGTTACCTCCATCAAAGTGGAGGTTGTCAGCGGCGTTTGTCTGTTAGCAGCATAACCCAAAAAGTTAAAGATTTTGATAAATTTCTGATTAAATGTTTCAGGAAATTGCTGAATTGGAACGAGGAATAAGTTGTTAGATTTTGGGGGTGATCCAGGTCACTGTCCGGATCCAGGCATTTTCTTTTTTATCTTCTTTTATCTAAACATGACATTATTGGATTTTCAGCATTAATCCTCATAGATTTTATTTTATTTTTTTATTTTTTGTAGTTTCCTTTAAATATGCTGAAAAGTTTTGCTGTGGTTGGCTGCTATAAACATAGTTTTACTTATTCTTCGAACTACCAAAATGACACAAAAGCCCAGAGACATGTGATAACCGGCTAACAGCTATCGAGTGTGTTAAAGCTCATGACCTTGGAATCCTTCAAAATATTCAACAGTTTGTTCAGATCCTTTTGTGACTGGTGAGCGAAACATTTATTATGATATGACTGTTTAAAACTTATGGTTGCATTTGTAATGCCCAAAAGTAAACATGAAGGATCTGGTTACAGTAACAATAAACATCTGTTGGTGGTTTTTGTGAAGTTCTTAATGTTTCTTGTTAGCAGCTCTTTCACAGTGGGACGGAGTAAAAGGTTATTCGTTCAGTCCTATGGCCACTAGCTTCTGCTCAAAACCTTTTTCAGCCTTGACACAAAGGAGATCGATATAACTGTACGATATTTTGGATCATTTATAAAAACTATGAGAACAAATGGTTTCCACACAGATGCTGGTCTGATGCACCTGATTTACCTTTAGAGCTTCCAACACAAACCCTAATGCCCACAGTCATTGCCAAGGAAAATAAAATACAATGGCTTGGCAGAGGTCTGCCCCTCTTGAGTGCTTCTAGTGTACAGTATTTTCCTGGCGTTTGACAGTTTGGTAAATTAATACCACCCTGAGTTGCTACTAACGCATCACCATCATTAGCTGGTTAAAACAAAGCAGTTGCATATTGAGCCGATAGTCACGTAAACTATTACATGTTTAAAATAATTGAAAACCATTCCTATTATAAACATAATGGGACAGTTCAAAATTAGATGTAGTTTTAATTTCTGGAAACATAAAAGGGCAACAACGGTTTCCTGTTAATGAAGGCAAACTTTATGGCTGATTCTCATGAAAAGGTATCTTCTGGAAAGTTTTACCGCTACACATTTTATTCTTTGTAGGACTGAAATGTAATGGGAGTTCCAACTAGATGAGAGATAGACTCTAGGGTGGGCTATAAAATCACTTTAATCCTCCTAACATTTCTACCATCAACAGCCCCCCGAGGTACACTCTAATCTAAATACCCACATTTCCCCACAAACCGCATTGCTTCTATAGTATTCATGCATCCATAATATAACCATACAATTTCTTTAAAAATGTGATGGCACTCAGCCTGAGGCGTTCTGAGGCCCTCAGCCTGTAAATCAGTCTATTCTCTTGTACACAAGGCCCCTGTTACACATTTGAAAGAAAGCAATCATAAACCGGCACTATACAGTAAACGGCAAAATACCAAGGAGGTTCATAAGTCTTCAGGTTCATAACGTTCAGGCCAGCCAGACTGACTTCACCATATAGTCACAATCATCATAAGTAGAGAAAGAGACTGACAGAGGCAGAAAAAGAGATGCAGATCTCAGAGGTAGATGCATGTAACTGACACTACATGCAATCTGAAGTTAAAAAAAAAAAGGAAAAAAAAAGTCCAATTTATCTCCCAAATGATCCCACATTACCGAGCAGCACATCATCTGAAATGTGTGGCTATGCTGGAACACTCAAGCAATGTGCAAGCCATTAATTTTTTACTTCAAGGTTAAACCAACTGCACAAGCTGGCCTCAGTGTGTGTTTGGCAACACACAGTAGGAGTGAAGACATGAAATGCAAAAGAAAGCTCAGCTCTGAGAGCTGCATTTTAATTAGGGAAACTATTTGTGAAGGGTAGGCAATTGATTACTGTCTGAATACTGTGGAGAAAAAGGTATGCATACTTTGTGAAAAGATTCTTAAAAGATGTGAAGTCAAACCACATGTCTTATGAGGTCTGGGGGAACAGTAGATGGATCACCTGAAAGCCCAGATGCATCCCTCAGGTCCGGGTTCAGTTGTTTGCTGGCTTTGCTCCTAATTATCTGCTGTAGATTTTTTTAGGCCTGACACTCCTTCTTTTGTCCTCCATTTGTACATTTGCATCACATTTTTAATCACATACAACACAAAGTTGCTGACATGCCAGATTTGAGCTAATAGCTCTTTGAGAATCACCTTGTTGCTGCAGAACTTAATTTCTTCAGTTAGGTGTCCTTTCATGCTGAAATTATTCATAGGTCGGTATCGAGCAGCTTAGCAGACAAAGAACAAACATATTTGTCTAAAAATGATGGTGTACAAGGACTCAACTAAAACTTACACACAAAGCAGGAAATGTCCAAAGAAAAACTTTGAAAGACTTCAAAAAGCTGGAGAACTACTCCTACTGTCTCCATGGAAACAAACTGTAAAGGTGGCCCTAATTTGAGCAAAATACTTGCCATTAATGGGAGTTTGCTCCTTGTCCAAGCAGCAGGTCTAAATACAGTCTGTCAGACTGAACCAGCGGACACAGACGCAGGTAAATGTGAAAGGAATTTAATAAACATTACCAAAGCCTAAACAGCGCGTAGAGACGTGGAATAAAACAAGAAGCTGTACTAACAAAGGGTATAAATAGAGGGAGCGACACATGAGGGTAAAGACAGAACACAGGTGCAATCCCATGATGGCGTAAGCAGAGGAAGGCATGACAGTCCATTTCTCTGCAGATGGTAGAGGCTTTCTAAACAAATTATTTGAGGAAAAAACACATTTAATTTGGCTTGTAAAGCTTGTTCTGACAACATGGATCCTCTCTGCAGAGAAACTGTATTTATTTAATACAATTTAATGGTGGACATCAACGACTCTCTATATGTCCAAACGTGAAATGTGGTCACAATATCATCCCCATCTGTTCCTGAGTTATGGCTTTGAATAAGACCCAGAAAAGTGTTAGTTTCTGACAGAGCATCATGATGTCATTGTGAAGCTGACCTTTTAAAACTGATTTCTGTGTCAGCTGTAATGAAATTCTGTCTGGCCGTTTCTGATATACTGAATTCACAAGAATGGTCAGTGACCTTTAACCTCTGACCATTAAAACCGACTCAGATCATCATTCAGCCCATATTTGATGAAAAGACTGAGAGCAGATAGACTATCCAGGTGATAAAGTTCAACTGCAGCTCTGCGTCTTTTTAAAGGTCCATTCTGTGACAGTTACTGACATCTGGTGATAAAAACGGGTATAACTAGGACTTCAAGCGCAGTTGTAAATGTACGGTGGCTGTCAGTGGCCAAAATTCTTTCCACTATAAACATGTTTTTATGTGTGAGTGGATCCAGTGGCCTCAGGTACAGCGATGACTGCGCTACAGGTAAGTACTTCAACACTGTGTACATGTGCACTGTCTTCTTCTATGGTCCCTTTAAGGCGCTACTTGTCCCAAGGAGGTGCTCTAGCTCCTATCAAACAAAGCTGGTCCTGCACTTTTTAAAGCTCAGAGCTTCTCACTTCACAGAGTTGTTTGTCCATTCAGAGACACCGTAGTAAAAATGGTGGCAGCTGCCATGTATGTGGACCCACGGAAACACACTTTTTAATGATGTGTTACATTTCTGTGTCATTGACCTTTAATTTTGTTACACACTGCAACTTTAAATGTCTAATCAAGCTTCTCATGAGAGCTGTATTACCAGTATTACAGTTTTTTTTTCTAACCCTGAAGTGGATCTAAATTTAATTCTGTGAATTCACTTCAAAATAAGTCTATCAAATCAGTTAAAGGAAATACTTTCAAAATGTGTAATCCAGTTACATTATCTCAGTCTTCATTACAGTAAAAGCTTATTAGCTAACTTGAATGGAGGCTCTTCCTGTATATGCTATTTTTGGTCCTTTGACTTTCTAATAAGTTTAAATAGACTTTAACAGCACAGCAAGCCTTCAAGTTTTAAGTGTGGAAAAATTTTAATAATATAATTTTCTTTGCGTTTTTGTATTACCACGTTAATTAAAGTCATGAGGCACAAACTAATGAGGGCATAAATTAGATTAAAAAAACACTTATTATGTGTGCTGCTGCAGTGAAATGAGCCTGTGTTGGAGACACAGTACAATTATAAATAGTTGAGCTATTGAAACATGTTTGTGCCGCAGGAAGAAAGGGAGGCTGATGAAGGATTGCAAAGCTTTTAACCCCGACTTAAGCAGTTAAATGTTCAGACACTGCCAAGGAGCACAAGGTGAGCGAAGAGGGAAACGTGAAGCAGCACTTACAGCCATCTGACCTTTACCAAATTTAAAGCTAATTGAGAGCGCTCTGAAAGGATAAGCAAAGGTCAGTCGGAGTGATACGAGCTTGAGAATGTGATTTCATCTATTTTGCTAACCCCGGGGTGCAAGTGTTCCAAGATGGCAGGCCACAGTTTCCGCCCTCCGCAGGGAGATGCTTCAGCAAAGCTAAATAAGCCATTAACAGGTGAAAAGAAGCAGGGGGCTCAGAGCTCTGCTGGCATTACTGTGCCACAGCTGAGTGGAGCTTTACACTGGTAATATTGCTTTTCCCATGGAGGGAGAAAAATAATTTCCATATCAATTTCTACTGAATTGTTCCGGCTGCCAATCAAAACACAGAAAGTCTCAATTTTTGTTAAGAACCCCCCACAGCTCGATAAAATATCTGAAAAGTAGATTGCACAGGCATTTCCAGAGCTGCTGCACTGCTTCTCTCTGTGTGGAGTAACTGAGGTGTGGGTGAAGAAATTAAAGCTATATAAGGCTAATTCTACCAGATTACTGGATTAAGGGAGTATATTGTTACTCCGATGTGCCCCATCCAAGCAGACCGGGTTCAATAAGAATATGTTCCATCAATATTATTTTTCTCTGCACCATTAACTTGGTCTTCATTTGAAGTGAAAGGCCTTTCCGTTTCATATCCCAGCTGTGAATTCCTGCTGGCTGCAGAACAAGGCAACTAGGGCTGGGGATTCTCTGCTGGACCGCAGGAGGATCATGGATGGTGTTTAACCGCTCCAGCCGTTGTACGCTGGTTTGTAAAGCAAGTGTGCCATGAAGACCTGCTAACAGAGATATAAGCGGAGCGGCAAGAAGTGTAGAGATGATGATTCCAGAGGGGAGGTCAAACAGGCGCTTATTTATGTATGTCTGGACCAGCCGGTGAGGCTGTTGTGTTTGCTTTGAAAAAGAGGCGCCTTTCCTCGCTGTGTACACACACGACAACACACTACATCCCTGAGTTAGCTTGCATCTCTGCTTCAGCTCCCTGGGGCTTTACTCTTAACCTCAGCCTTCAACACAACAAGGCAACTGTAATCCTCAGCAAGCAGTTAAAATTTTAAAATTCACTTTCAAGCTTCTGATTCAGAGAGCTGCTTCTACCCCTTACACGAACATGGATGTAACTACGGTGGAAGTACTTTCAGAAAGGGAGGCTCTTGTGGCAAAAAGACAAGCAGATGTGTGTTTTAGTGGGCATTTTATTTTTTATTTATTTTTAATATGAAAAAAGAATGTAAAAAAAAATACTTAAATACTGACTCTACTGAAGTAATGATTTTGTCTGAACCAGGAAGTCAGGAAAGAGCAAAGTCCTGTCATGCCGACCTTAATCTCTAGTTCAAGTTCAAGTTCAGTTGATTATATTATCCCTTATGAGGAACTTAGTGTACAGACAGGTCCTCACAAAATCCAAATATCACACAATAAAATCCACTCGATGCCACAGAGGAGATAAAAACACTAAAATGAAAATTAAAAAAGGGACAATATCCCAAATGATCCAAAATGCTCAACACAAAACAAAAAAGGAATAAAACACTACAAAAAATGATAATTCAGTATAATAATAAAAAGAAGAAACTCATCTGCAGCTGTTTAAAGATGCTATTACACGTGGAGTTTTTAGTCTGTTTTTTCAGTGTGTAGCGGTTCTTAATGTAGGAAGCTGTAAAATCTGACAATCGCCAGGATCAGAATATTGTATTGATCCCGGAGGAAACTGTGTACAAACAGTCGCTCCATACCAAATAAGAAAGGATAAGATAAAGATCAAAATCTAAATAAGAAAAATGACAAACTACAGTTACTCATATCTCTTTAAACAGATCCAGGATAAATCCTGCGGTGAGTACCATGTACAGTATCATCAGTATGATAGACAGTAAAATGTAAACGTCGTGCAGAGTGTAAATATATAACAGTGGATGTTGCTGCTATGTGGAGGAGTTGTACAGTGTGATGGCTGCAGGTAGCATTGAGGTGGTATCCATCTCTCTCTGAACTACTCATGTGGCTGGTCAGCAGGTTGTGAAGCAGGTGGAGCTGTTGTTCAGTATTGTCTTTATTATGGACAACATCCTCCTCTCCGACACCACCGTCAGAGTCCAGCTCCATCCCACCACGCTACTGGCTTTGAGGCAAGATCTACAACGCATACGCGTGGTGTCAAAATGCAGCCAGCTTCAGGGTTTGTTTCAATATATGGAGAGAAAAATATGTCAGAAAAACATAGTAACTACAATTTAGAGCTACATTATAAACATGTTTAGCAAAGTTCATGTTTTCTGGGGGTTAAAGAAAAGAAAGTCAGTTATTTGTAATTACAGTGACCAACGTAAAACTGTTCTAAGTTTGTGCAACAACTTAAGAACACTTATTTTAATACAATACAAAGACATGGATCTAAAAAAAGAGCATCCAGTTTGCCGCTTGCATGCTGTGTGGACAGCTTGGGTGGATTTGGGTTGGTAAACATGATGAAACATATTTCAGATAGATCCTTACCTTTAATTCAAGCCTGTAAATATTACTAACTGTAAAACCAGTCCAAAGCAGCCTAACAAGATGTCCTCCAGTCTGATGTTCCTAATGTATAACCAAGTATTTGGATTCAGAAGAACATAGATATTTTACATATAAATGACTACACACACCTGCAGCTGTTGTCCCACGAACACAATCTCAAGATAATAACTGGCCTGATATGCAGATGCAAAACAAGATGGAAAAGGTTGAAAGAACAGTGAGACTGTCTGTCAATCACAGAAAAATACATGACATAATTTGAAAGGACAAAGAGGAATAAAGAAGTAAAACTGCTGCCGGCGGCAAGGTGGCTTAATGCCATCTCAAATATGTGCTCCAACGTCAGGCCCAGGTGCACACTGTGAGTGTATGCAGAGAATCAGTATTCTGTGGGAAACTTGTACGCATCAAAGTGCTGTTTGCAGGCTTACCTGGAACAAAGCTCCCCTGCACCACCTCCTTGTACGCCCACCATCCTTCATGAATCTTCGGCGGATTTGGTTGAGCTGCGAGGTGAAGAGAAGAAACAGAAACAAGAGATCAGTTGCTTACATCTGACTTACATAGTCACTGTCCTGCAGCTTTCCAGCACACTACGACTGAAACCTCACAATTCTCCAGATCAGTGGTTCCCAACCTCTTTTCCTCTGGGACCCCCTTCATGCAATACTAAAAAGCCGTGGACCCCCTGCCCCACCCGGTGCTGAAAGCATGTATGTTTTATGCTTTCAAATGTGAGATTCTCACCATGAATACTGTATTCTGGCTTAGTCCTGTCCTTCCATTAAGTTAAATTAACAACATGTAGCCTTACTTCTTTTATAAAAAAGAGACAATGTGGACATTAATCACAATAGCTCTGAATGTCCTAAGCCTCGGTGACCCCCTGTGCTCTTTTGGGGGCCCCAGATTGGGAACCACTGCTCCAGAGCACCCTGAGGATATCTACCCACCCTCCCAGCAGGAAGCTTCAGCAAACAGTCTCTGGACACGGCTCCGAAGGATATGGAAACTCGTGGAGAATTTAACCTCTTATTTCAGAATTAACCAACACATACACACACACACACCACGCTAACTGCATGACTTCCTGAGAGTTGGAGACATGCATCCTGTAAGTGTGTATGAGCTGGAGAAGAAATCCCCAGATTACAGCTTGGTGATACAGTAGAATTGAGGTGAGGAAAGGTCTTGGCTCAAAGAGAGAGTTTTGACTGAGAATTACCCACTGAGACTTTGGGATATTGCTTTTTACCCCCTCCTTCCGGTTCATTCACCAAACACAAAAAAGCAGGGTTTAATCGCAGGTCCAGAGGTTGCCCTGCTTGCTTGGCTTTGATGGAAGTTGAGTTGACTGAACTACCCTCTTCTCTCTGCTATCCACTCGCCACAGCCTCGCTGCTGTAACACTGCAAAGCAGGTTCAATTACAGCGGGGTAGGCTAGCTGGGCACGGTCCACGAGAGGCTATTTTCCAAAGCTCGGCAGCCACAAATTGAAAAGTTGGGTGGGTGGAGGCAGCAGCGATGTTCCTCTAAAGAAAAACAACTTCCCGTTTCTTAACTTCTTTCTTAATGTGTTAAACACTTTCTCACTTTTTATACTAAAATAACTTGAATGAAGTTCTGTCCTTGTTGAAAGGAGCACTTTGCTCCTCCGGCCACATAAGCAGCAGCAACAGGACTTCCAAACCACCACAGGTAGGCTGGCCCCTGCCCAGAGCTCCTGGCCCCTGGCAAGGAATCGGCTTACTCTCCAGCACAAGATCATTTTAAAAAGTTCGGATACAGTCAATTTACTAAAAGTTGTCCAACTTACAAAACTTTTCAGACACCTGATTATAAAATCAGTGCCATCCAATGTTGCTCCTTTTAGTGGTGAAATCATGACAATAGTAAATTAAAAGGAGGGCTGAAGGACAGTTATTGTAATGATCTCCACCTACTGTGATGTTATTTTAAACATGAAGCTGTGTGGGACATGAGGACATTTACCACGACCTCATGCTCTGGCTGGATTCTTCAGGATACGATGATATCAATGCTAAATCTTTGAATCCAGTGGTGGATCAAGTTTCATCCTATGCATTTATGAAATGAAACACTAAGAATCACTCTTATGTCTTCAAGTGTCATTTCTGTTGGAAGAGTTAGAGCCAAAATACTAAACAAATCCTTACAAAATATTCAGAACTTGAAATATTTCATGACAAAATTGTGTGAATGGTGCCTGAAAACTTTTTCCACCACTGTACCACACCACAGCTTCGAAACTAATTCCACTTCCTACTAGATAACGTGCAGGTTTGTTCTTCTGTCCACTTTCAGTTCTTACTTTATCTTATGTGGGATCACTCACGCTCACTTATACAGTCAATATAGAATCACAGGTTAAGCTTCTTTTGGACAATGGGAGGAAGTCATTCCTGCAGGGGGAACATGCAACGTCTCGATTAAAAGCAACCTTATTCATCCAGGAATCTAACCGCCGAGCGTCCGGCACAGGTCACCGTGTCCGCTCTGCAACCTCATTCACCCAGGAATCTAACCACCGAGCGTCCGGCACAGGTCACCGTGTCCGCTCTGCAATCTCATTCACCCAGG
>JBAGKP010000024.1:24159690-24170670 GCA_037177255.1 Melanotaenia maccullochi | reverse complement strand
TATTATTATTATTATTATTATTATTATTATTACTATTATTATTATTATTATTATTATTATTATTATTATTATTATTACTATTGTTATTATTTTTATTATTTTTATTATTATTACTACTACTACTACTACTACTGTATAACTCCATCATTGTAATTGATTATTGAAAGCTTATAGATTATGTAACATAATTAGGATAATATTACTATATGGGTATCACTATTATTAATATTGCTGTATTGTTATTATTATATAGTTTCATGATAAGACATATTCTATAAGTAGATATTAATTGTATAGACTGAATATTATTAGTAGTACTATTGTTTCTATGAGATTATCTCGTGCTGTACTGGTTGTGATAATAGTTGATTATCTGAAGATTTTTTTTGGTCATATATTTTATTTTATTGTATTTTTTTAAATTTGTCATTATGTTAAAATAAACTTTATAATGTAATCTAGATCTAATGTAATGTCTTATTTTCCAGTAACTAACAAAGTACCATTATAACCAGCTACTAACCAGCAGTTACTCCACCACCGCAGGTTTCTCTCCCTCTAAATCTTCCTTTAATTTCTCTCCTCATTCAGCTGCAGCAAACACAGTAAAGAAAGCAAACAGTGGACGTATGGATGAGACGTCGTTGATCGGTGTTATAGGGAAATACAGCGATTTGCTTCGTCCAGCGTAGTGACGGGAGACCTGACTTCATCTTAGTTCAGCCGTTATTAATGTCTTCTGCTGGGAGATGTTTATATTCAGCGTTGTTGTTGTTGTTGTTTTTTGTTATTATGTAACATTTTACACTGAACACAGAACAACAAACAAATTAAACAAAGACCAAAATCTGAACATTAAGACACTTTTTCTGTGTGTCAGATATTTTCCTTCAGCAACATGACTGAAATGCAACCAGGTGCTGGTTATTTCTGGGTTTTAACTCGTCGTTCCTGACGTGTTTGTGTTTAATTAATCCGTCTCCCCATGTCTGTCTTTTTTTATTTTATTTAGTTTTTTAAGGGACCATGTACAATTTAAAACAAAAGTTTTGTCATTTGACGTGTTGTACCAGAGTTAGGCTAATTTACATCTGCAGGCCTCTGGCAGGGCACACTAAAAACCCCACAACACACACACCCAAACACAAACACACATTTATTCAGCACCATTAGAAACTACAACCAGTCTGGTACCACTGCACAGTCTCAGAGCATCTGCCCTCTTCCTTCTTTTTCAGATTTTTCTTAGGTTCTCTAGCATGAGACGGGCGTTTGGTATGTCCATCAAACTAAAGACCTGCTCCTCCCGATGGGAGTCGGTACTTCTTCACATCAAAAACGTTTCACTAATTCATCACTCGTCAAAGTGCTTTGTAATTTTTCTTTTATACCCACCAAATTTCATTTAACCTGCATTTGGCAGGTATCGTTTAGAGCTCTGGATACATCTACCTGCCAACAAGGCCCTCTGCTACACCTGAGCCTCTACCAGGTCAAGAGGAGAACGATGATGGAAGACGAAACAGAGGAAGAGATGGTGCTGATTCTAGAGCCAGAGTTTGGTTTGTCTATGACCCGTTCACTCTGCAGACATAAATGACTGTTTTCCAGCTAGCAAGCAGTCATGAGGCAGGCAGAGCTGCAAGAAAAGGACCTGAGAGAGTTTAAAACAGTCCATATTCCAGGCAGAAAGAACACAATGAAAAGAAGCAGAAACTTGTAAAACTGTAAGCCCATAAAAGATCGTTTGCATGAAAATAAGACGTTTTTAAGACGAATTTCTATTAAAACATCTTGGAACTGGAGTTGCAGTCAAGGTTTTTCAGGACGGACATGGACTGGTCATCCAGGACAATAAATCCTAAAACTTTGCTGCTTTCTGGCTTTTTGTAAAATTTCTCGTGTTTTTAAAAACATTGCAGTGTTTGTTGTTGCTGCGCTTCCTCACACTTTTCCTTTAAGGCAGCAGAGTCTTTGTGCTCCTTCCCGTGATGATAATCCAGCTGCTTTACAAAGTTGCCGATGTTAAATCTGGCAGCATTTGTGTCACTTCTGGAAACTTGATGAATACGCAGACTGACAGAGTTTCGTCATAAGTCACCGCCCTCATACTTCCATGTGTCTTTTACGTTTCCGGTGGTTTTACCCCGTTTTCCGAGTCAAACAGATAGCTCAGATTCCTAAAATTATGACCAAACTAAATTAACGAAGACGGGCGAAACTGTCCGTCGGTCTGCGTATGCGTCTTCTGCATCAAGAATAAATTGGCCTTTAGGGTGCCAAAATGCTAACATGGTGCTAATGCTAAATGTTAGCACACACGTGCAGCTGCTGCTTACCAATTCAAAACAATCATGCAAGACTACATAACTTTCTGTGTCTGTGTTGGGCTGGAAAAAAGCATTATCATTTAATTTACGTGGTATTAAACGGTGTTAAGAAAGAAATATTTGCTGATCCCTATTCCTTTACTAATCTGCGAGTACTTCTAATGCTAGCATCGGCCAAACACTAACAGAAACTCTAAAGAAACAATAACTTCAAAGACTGAAACTTACACACTATAACACTAAAAAACTGACAACGTTAGCATGTACTAATGAAACAAATACAGAGATCAACAGCTGAAAATGGATTTTTTGAGCTTATTGCAAAAGTGACCATTTTTTTTAATGTGTTAATTGTCATCACTCTCATTTTCACATAATTAACAGCATGCAGCTGCTTAGATATAAAAGGTTCTCAGAGAAAATACACCACAAGCTGTTAAATATAATGAAGCTATTTAGCTGCTAATAAAATAGATGTACTGGGAGAACAAACCAGAGTTAAAACGAGAATGAAAATTGTAAATTTCTTGGACAGAGGAGACCACTCTCACATTATTAAACAAGATGCTGTCCATCAATCTTATCTGTGCTTGTTTTGATTACAGGTAGATTACATAATTATTGGTTTATGCCCCATTTATTCATAGTTTTATGACACACAGAGTGCTTAAGCACATTTGCATTTCATGTTAATGTGCAGGGTAATTAACTTTAATTTTCATTTTCAGGCTTTGTGAAAAAATTACAAATCAAAGTGAATTTTAATCAATTTAAGCGAAAACAGTGTGAAAGTAAAGTTTCATTTAACAAGGTTATAGAAAGGTTTACCTTTTATAAACAAGTTCCAGACTGAACTGATATACAATCAAAAGCTGTGAGTTGATTGGCTGGAGCTCAGACGAGGAGCATAAGGACAGCAGACACATGCTGATACTGACCAGACAGCCACACGGACGTAAACGGGCAGCGATTCAAGCAGAAACACACACTACGGGCGCCATATGCCACATGAGCTGCATCCACTCAGAGCAGGGGAGAGAGTGATTGCAAGCATCCTTGGTAACATGTCTGTTGGGTTGGCGGCATATGGCCGGCTGCTGGAGACACGTGTTATTGTCACGATTACACCAAACACCTCTACCCTCTGATTTCATCATCTCATTTAAAATTTCAAATCTTTCCAGAGACTGTGTTATTCTCTAAAGGTAAGGTGTGATTATCTGCACAGGTCACAGTTTCCCACAAAATGAGGTTTAGCAGCAGGAACGTCGAGGCGCCGATGCGCTACCTCTGTCCCTGGCAGGATCCAGGTGTTGGTATTAGTCAGAGCTCGGTGTGAAAATCTGTTTTAAAAGCTTCCCGTGGCTGAGCTGAAGACTTCATTACCATCTTTGCAATTTCAGTGCAGAAGTCACTTTGTTTTAAACCATCAACATTACCATAATTGTTCAACGCTGAAAATGCGACTGCAGACATCTGCAGTTCCAGGGGAATGTGCTCATTAGTTAAAAGAAGACACAAACTTGTTGTGAACCTAGCCGACTACAGGGGTGTATTTATAGGCAGTGTCAGCAGGGGCGAAGCTAGAGGGGTGGCCAGGGTGGAACTGGCCACCTCTGATGTCTGATTGGACTCTCCAGGTGACTGAGAGGTCACTGCTTTTCTAGACCTGTAGGATCACCAGTGTCACTACACCAGCTTGAAATAAATGTTAAAGTAGTTTCCTAATTAGTCACTCCTTTTGAAATATTGATAAATACAGATTTTGTCCCTACGCAAGCGCAACTATTAATGTTATGTAAGGTTACCTGATGTTAGCAGTGCAAATCTAGTTCTATGATAGCAATAGATTAGTTTTAAAATAATGTTTAAAAACCATGTCATATTTAGTTTTCCGTTAGTGTGTTTAGGGACTAAACATCAATTAATCAAAATGTTGACATTGGAGCTGAAAATAAAAGGATGCTCTAAAAAGAACATCGAGCTAGTTTGATTTGAACATGTGGCTTTTCTTCTTCTTCCCTGTGCCTTCTATTGGTTGCGCATGAGCCAAACAGCACAACACTGCCCCAGAGATCTCCAGTGGTACAGGTCTGTTTGATCCATTTGGCTACGCTTTCACAAACTCTCTCTATCAAACTTAAATCAATGCAGAGGATGGACACAAGTTTCCT
Organism: Melanotaenia maccullochi; assembly: GCA_037177255.1. Classification (NCBI taxonomy): domain Eukaryota; kingdom Metazoa; phylum Chordata; class Actinopteri; order Atheriniformes; family Melanotaeniidae; genus Melanotaenia; species Melanotaenia maccullochi. The sequence continues at coordinate 24,166,166 of JBAGKP010000024.1, read as the reverse complement.
CCGTATATGAACGCATGTTTAACTTTACACTTTATTTAGCAAACAGGTGCGAAATGATAGGCAGCCATTCACAAACATTGAGTGCAGACACATTTTAACAGTATCTTTCCCAGAAATGATTACCACCAGGTAAACACATGCTGTGTTATAGGACTAATATGTTCTGCATGTTCATGAAGGAAGCATGTGGAACACTGGTTTCCAGCTTCATCCAGAGTGTGCGAACCTCTGCTTTGGACTTTCTTAAAAAAATTGTAGCAATTCTTTTTTACTACTTGTAGAGGGGTCTGCTGGATGGAGGAGCTTTCATTTAGGGTTCAAATCAAGTCGAAAGCAATCAATAGCCAATTGCCAGACCTTCCAATCTCGTACAGCATTCAGAAGCTGAATGTGTGAAATTTGACCATTTTTCTCTGAAGATGGCCAACAGTCATATCCAGCGACTTAACCAACCCAGTGTGCTTACTACATAGAAACACTAAGTGGGCAAGGTAAGGCGTTGAGGAAGGCTGAGTGCCTGCAACAATCATGGTCACTTTTTTCTTTCGTTGTACTGCAATATTAGGACATTATAAACTTTTCACAGAAGGTTTAAATGTGAAGACTTTTATGCTGTGCTCTGTCTGAAAGTTACTTTTTCATTCAGTTTTTCACTTCTGAGAGGTTGCAGAATAAACAATAGATTTTTCTTCCAGACCTCTGGACTGCGGCATAAACCACAGTACCCGTACTTAAAGCACTGCCAAGAGAGCTTTATAGGTTCAGAGAGAACGTGTGTATGTGGTAAGTTTTTTGTTAGTAAATTAGTAAATATTTAAAACACCTTACTGTGATTAGAAAATTCATTGTTACTGAGTTGGATCAGATCAGTCTGATCTGAATGACAAGCATTTTTATTTGAACTAAAGAATAAAAAAATATTATTAAAAGCTGTTCGTGTACAAACTGCTGCTGTTAGCTAACACATGGCTAATTAGCATATTGATACAGATGCGTTTTTAAACTGCAGTAACTTGTTTGTGAGTGATAATAGTGACACAACACACATCTGTGTGAACAGCATTAATTCACCATTATTAAATCAGTGGGAGATGGTCCATCTGAGAAATGAGAAAGGCGGATTCATGCTACTTTTAATTAGCTCAGGCATTACAGCACACAAGAATGATTTTCACATCAATTTGGAATAATTGCTGTTTTTGGTGGTGCTTTTTTTCCCCTTCTTTGTTTTCCATTTGTAACAGCGGTCAAATGCTTCCCAGTATGGAGCCGGTCCATGACCTTGTGGTTGGGACAACTAAGGACGCCTTCATACCAGGACAGTTCTGGAGACTTGGTTCAGTAGGATGGAGAATTCTGAAAAAAAAAATGTTGCTCCTTATGTTGGTTTTCTTAGCTTTCACACTGTACCTTATTAAAGCTGAATATAACCCTGGACAGTGTCATGTTACAACAGGTTTATACAACTTTAGAGTTTGTGTTTGGTGTTCAAACCAAAGGTTTTCACTAGAATCGGTCCAGTATGAGTAGTAGGAGAGGAGGTCACAAAAAGTCTCAGGAGGAGAGTGTGACCACATAAAACAGTCTCCTTCCTTTGGTCCTTTCTCATAACAACCTGTTTTGTCTTACAGATGTCCTGTCTACAAACAACCCAGTGTCTTCTATGAGAGCCACACTGTTCTATCATGCTAAGACAAAGATTGTACATAAAGATGGATTAAAATGGTTAAAGAGTATAATATTTACAAAGAAAATGTGTAATTAAGATGAATAATAAAATATGATTAATGAATAATAAAGAATAAAAAGGAAATTCCTTCCACACTATCCGGGGAAGGAACCAACCAAAAAGCTGCAGTACAAATGTACTCTAAGTTACGCATCATTTCTAGATTTTAACCAGTGAATGAGCCTAGCAAGACTCTATTCATTCCCATGGAAGTTTGCCTCATGTCAGGTACACATGCGAAGCTCCAGATTCTGTCTGTTTCCACTCTAGTTGTTTAAAAATGTTTAACTTTAGTAATGAACTTCAAATAGAGACTGCACAGAGAGCCAGGAAGTAGGATCAGAAAAGCAATAGCTTGGCAGGCTGATCTCTCCATTGTGAACACATTCAAGTGAAAACTTATGGTCTTATTTAGCCAATGGTAGCATTGGAGATGGTTGACATATGTGTAATGTGTTTAGACCATGCAGTGTTTAACTGTAGCTTTTAAAAAAATTATCACCAGACAGATCAACATCTTTAGCTCAGCTTTCCACTAACTTTGTGTTATTGGTGCTGTCATTGTCATACATATTCCACAAAGGATGGGCAAACTAGCCTTCTCCATTGCTGCAGTGAAGCTTTTATCCATTTGGCACTACTTATCATATAGCAGACTGGATGGACTGAATACAAATTGAATCTCTTAACAGTTTATTGTAATACCAAGCAGTTCAGTACGATTGTTTCTGAAGGCGTCTAAAGACAAGACACATAAAGATAAACATCATCACTGACCCGCAGGGAAAAATGTTTACATGCAGAACTAAAACATACGATGCAGTAAAACATGTTCATCTTAAGTGGTTGCCACAAAATACAGACAGAGTACAGTTTTATGTTTTTTTTTTATGTTTTTGTTAAGAAACATCAAATGCAACAAACAAAAATAAGAAGTCCCTGTATGGCAGTCTTACAAAGTGTAAGACAGAATAGTTGGATTTCTGTTAAGGACACACAGGAGCGTAAAAACACGGTGGAAAAAAAGGCTTTTCTGAGTCGAACAAGATGGAGCGTAGCAGACCAAACTGCTTTCCTGGCACAACAAATTTTGTTATACATACTTTTTAGAGCTCTTTCAGGAGGATGAAGTAAACAAATACTGCAGGAGAAAATACACTGTAGCAGCCGTGAATGTCTGCACAGCACCATGACAACTTATTCCTGCTCTGGCCTTTAGCCATAAAAGAAATAAACTGTGTAAAAGCACACGCAAATAGGTTTTATGGATCAGACCAACAGAAACCCCACAAAAATCAATATGTCTCTTTTTGTTTCTTTAGAATATCTGAAACAGCAAGACTCTTTAGTATGGTCTGAATTTTTTATCCTTGATTTGGACATTAGAGCGAAAATACAGCCAAAATACAGTCTGATTACTTAAATAAGATAGGACAGTTAATCCAGTCTGAATATGTCTCCTTCAAGTGATCAGAAAGTTTACATTAGAGCAACAGTAAATCACACTCAACAAATAATTCTAGCTATTACACATAATTGATCTTAATACACCCTAAAGAATGATGTGAGTGGACAATTTTCACATCACAGCTGAATTACTCACCAGGGCAAGCCGCCAACTGCACATCTTAACCACTGATTGTAAAAATAACACATTTAAGGATATGAACAAATGTGCTGTCAGACATTTCCTTTCAAGACTGGGCTCTGAGTGTGCAGCTGAAAAGGAGCTGGGTAACATGATGAAAGAAAAATGTACAAATCAGTCATTTTTCTATATAAAATCCCAATACCTTTATGGATAACTTGATGGTTATCCACTCTTTAAAAAGCCAAGCTTGACCCTTCTCTCTCTGTAGCAACTACAGACTCATATTTAAAAAGTACCATTTATTGCCAAGATCTTAGAAAAGTTGTGGATAAGCAGCTTACAGCTTTTGTGAAGGTGTAGGGATTCTATTTTTGTAGGGCTCATTCCGTTGAAATAGCCCCTCTGAGAGTCTCCAGTGATATCCTGATGCTTAGTGATGCTGGAGAATGTTCTGTGTTACTGATGTTGGACTTGACCTCAGCCTCTGATACTAATGACCATCCCATCATACTCTATAGCTGGTGTATCAGGACCTGCTTTGGAATGGTTTTCTTCATGTCTTTGTCTGTGGCTGCAGGTCCTTCCTCCCTGTGTTGTCCTACAAGGATCTGTTTTGGGGTCTTGGTTATTTCTTTTCTATCTGCTCGCTCTTCAGCATATTTTATGGTCTTGTAATCATTTCTACGCTGATGATATTCAATTCTATATTTATTTTAAACCCCATGATGTTTTTCAGGTTTAGAGCTTGTTAGGTTGCTTGGACTCTGTCAGAAACTGTTACAAATATTGTCTTTAGCTTAATATTGAGAAAACTGAAGTCCTTATGTGTGCTCCTGATAGATTTCTACCAAAGACAGAGTCTCTTGGCCCACTTTCCTTGTGTTAAACCTTGAGTTGGGACTCTTGACTCATTTAAAAAATATTGCCAAATTGAGTCCCATTGTGTCTTGCTGACATGTACCTGCATGCTTTAACTTGTAAGTACTGTACATAAAATGTTTGAAATAAAAAAGATAATAATTTGATAAAATAAATAATAACCGTCAACAAAAGGCGTTTCTGAATAAAATAGTTTTCAACGGCTTTTTAAAAGAGTCCAGTCGACTACATGGAAGGGCAGGGGTAAGTCATTCCAGAGCCTGGGGTCTATAGCCTGAAAAGCCAGGTCCCCCAAGGTTTTAAAATGGGTCTTTAGGACCTTCAGGAGGCTCTGGCCTGAAGACCGAAGGGTGCACCCTGAGGAGTATAGAGACAAAGCAAGTCAGCGATATACTGGGGGGCTGACCATGTAATGCTGAAAGTCAAAACTAAAATTTTAAAGTCAATACGAAAATTGACTGGAAGCCAGTGAAGTGTTGATAACACAGGGGTGATGTGGCTGTTCTGGGCGGACCTGTCAGTAGTCTGGCAGCAGAGTTCTGCACCAACTGAAGTCTGTTGAGAGCCGTCTTAGTGAAACAAGTGGAAACAGAATTAGAATAATCAATACGAGATGAGATAAAAGCATGAATGATTCTTTCAAGATCTTTTTGACAACGTTTTCCTAACTTTAGAGATAGTTCACACATGATGAAAGCCACTTTTGGTCAGCTGTCGGGAATGACCCTCCAAAGACATAGCTTGATCCAACACAACCCGGGGTTTCTGAAGCTGGGTTTTACAGATGAGCCCAGATCCCCAAGATGGTCTTTGATTAGGGGGACCCTTTCTTTTTTTTTCTTCTTCTTTTTTTTTTACTATTCCTATAAAGCATGGTAGCAGCAGAATGATGGTCAGGCTCATAAGGCCAAACAGAGAGTTTCCTACAGCTTTCACAAAAAAAGATAAAATAAATAACCAAGACAAGGAATGAGGAGGGATCAGAGATGAGTGTGACCCCGCAGATGTGACCACGCCTCTATGGAGGCTAGAGGCAGACTAGGGCGGCCCAGAGACCCGGGCCAGTAATCGCTGCTAGCGCTCCTTCCTCACCTGTAACCCCTTAACTATCGGATATTACCTTAAGTTCTAGGATAAGTTAAGCTACCTGCTCCTTTTTATTTCCTCCTTTTATCAAATTCAATAGATATAGATTTTCCAGAGCTAGCATGTTGTTTTTAATATTCATTTTACTTTAAAAATAAAGTCAAACTTTATTTGGTTTTATTTTGGGTACTTGGTTTCAATCCTGTGAAATAGTTATTCAGTCACTATTTTGGTTGACTTCAGCTCTTATTGTTATTGTCTCGTTTTATTTACTCGGGTTATTTGACATTGTAAAAAGCTGTATGGCTAACTGAAATATTTTTCTCTTGTGAACTTTAAAAGAGTTTTAAAAAGACCAGAAAACTATTTTGCTCATGAAAACAAGGTTTATTTTAAGTCCATCTAAAGGGGGAAAAATAAGAAAAACAAAATCAACCTCAAGTCCAGTAGCTTGTATTTTTTTACTTTTATCTGCCCACATGAGCCATCTGAATTCATTTCAGTTGGGCTGAGTCCACTAGTGAAAAGAACACGACACAGATGAGAAGCACACATACGGGCCGAGGACTGCTGTGTCACATCAAAGCACTGTTGCCTATTCACCGTTAAATCAGTCCTTCTAATTAGCAATCCATAAAGGGATGAGACCAAAGTCAAGATGATTTCTTCCTCCTATCTCATGCCTGATTCTTGTTAGAACAAACACTTAAAATAGAGGGAGAAAAAAGACAGATCTAATAGCCTATGCTTGAAAGCAAGGCTTTTTGAAGTCAAGGACTGTGCTGGTGTCCCCTCTGACAAAGCCTAGGGTAAGAGCCATCCATCCAGTTTCTCTACTTAGTCTAACTCAGGGTAATGAGAGAGGGGGCATACCCCGGATAGGTTGCCACTCCATGACAGGGCCTTGGACTAAGGTGACCCCCTTAATTTAGTTCTTTCCCTACACAGATACTGGATGATCAGAATTAAGATGTTATCTAATCTCATAGAAACATTAAGTTTATCTGTAGCACAATTCAACAGCAGGGTGATTCAAAGCGCTTTACAGAAATAACAAGCATAATTTAAACACTGGATAACAGTAGTTTTAGATATGATCAAGTTTAAAAATTCAAGCTTAAAGAACCAGATCCAGATCTGGACTCTAAATAAAAACTAGTCCATGCAGCAGAGAACAGGTGGGTCTTTAAC
>JBAGKP010000024.1:24085615-24097563 GCA_037177255.1 Melanotaenia maccullochi | reverse complement strand
TTTTTTAATTGCATTACAGGAAATAAAGAACTTTTTCACAATATTCTAATTTTCTGAGACAGTCCTGTATATATATAAGAAAACTGGCATGAAAATGTGACATTTTCTCTTAAGTTGGCAGCTTTTACAACTGGAGGTTCTGGATGTTTCCCAGCTTTAACACACCTGACTAAAATTAATGGGTAATCGTGCAGAACTTGAAAGCAGGTTTAGGATCCATCTGATTTGAATCAGGTGTGTTGGACCAGGATCTAAACGGACCAGGACAGTGGTTGCTGGCAGTGAGCCGCTGGATGCAGTAAAGCTACCTTAAATCTTTTGATGACAGACTGTGGCATTTCTCATTTAAAAAAACAAACACACTTTATTCAAGCAAAAGTCAGAAATGCTCTGTACAAGCAGAGAAGTCCAGACTTGCCTCTCCCCAGCCACCTTTTCCAGCTCATTCTGGGGGATCATGAGGGACATTGTCCCTCCAGTGTGTCCTGGTCAGTCAAACGTTCAACCAGCCACTGCACATTTAAGCTGTCTGGAACAATCTGGAACAATCACCTTGCTGTCCCCTCACTGATGTTTTCCTTCAAACAGGCGAAAAGACAACCTAAAAATGTTTAGACCAGAAAAAAAGAGATAATAAAATAAAATAAAAAGAAATTATTCAGTCAATATTTGTTAGTTAATTTTTACTAAGTGTAGTTTTTTTTTTTATTTATTATTATTTTATTATTTATTTATTAGCACTTTTAACTTGAAAGTGCTGTAACATGTTTTTTTTTAAAAAAAGAACCTTTAAATGTTCCTGTTCACACTGTTCATAGAGTGATTGGTGGCATCATCCAGCAGCAGGTTCATGTGTTTCATTTCCAGCCTGGTCATGAAACGGAGTTTAAAGTCTCCAGGTCTCTGAACGCAGCTCGGATGCTGCCGATGTGTGAGGACCAGGCCTCTTCTGAAGGCTTTTGGATGTGGGAGCACTCACTACTCATTGGGAAGAGTAAAGTACGTTCTTTCATGTCAGTCTCAAAAGTCTCCAATGATACCAGAAAACATCTCTAGATCTGTTGTTAGTCACTTTTTTGAGACCACCAGGAACACGGCAGGAACTGGTTCTGCAATTAAAGACAAGACTATCTGGACTCTGGCTGACACCAGGACCAAGAACATGAAAAGGTTCTCAGTCTAAAAGGAGCCACTCATAAGTGTTTTACACACAACTAAACAGCTAAGATGGTGCAACCCAGTTCAGCGACTTATCATTAACCCTTGTGCCCTCCACGTATTTGGGACCCTCTGGTGACCCTCATGGCCAAAAGTGTCCACACAAAAAACTGCTAGTAATCATCATATAGAAACATTTTTTCCTATTTTTGTTTTCATAGATCATTTAAACAACTTCTGCTCAAAACCACCAAGCATTGGGTCATTTTTAGGACTCTGACCCTTTAAATACCGGTTTGAATATTCAAATTACTGCTTCATATTTTAAACAAAACCACAAAAACTTAATTATTTTTCATATAATAAATATTAGAGACATGAGTCTTTGGCGGTGATTAGATACTTGTATATGTCAAGAAGAAGCAACGATCTTTTATTATTTTATTTGTATTTTTTTAATGAAGTGTCAAAATGTACATGCACAAAGAATAAAAAAAAACTTATAAAATCTTCATACATCAGTATTTAATTTGAGCTTTTTTTACTTGAACATATTCAGACTTGCTCAAAACAACCAAACATTCAACCATTTTAACACTTAATTCTTCAAATGCCAGTTATTTTAATTATTCCCAGAAAAAACACACATAAGATAAAATATGTTTTCTATAATAGAAATATTACAGGAAGGAGCTTTGGTTGTGATCAGAGTCTTCGGTATGTCAAAGATTGACAGCAAACTTGATTTGATGTTCATTTATCAGCAGTGGGCTAGCGACCTGTCCAGGTGAACCTACAGCACCTCTCACCTGCTAAAGGCTGGGATAGGCTCCGCCTTCCCTACGACATGAACTAAGCGGTATAGAAAATGGATGGATGTTTTTTTTTTTTTATCTGTGATCTTCGTGTCCATTGACTTATATTAAAACTACACATTTTAATCTCACTGTCTTTACCGTTTAGAACTTTTTATTCTTTAATATGAGCATTTTATTTGGAAGATAAGTAGGAATATTTAACTATTTACTTCCTTCCAACAGATTCAACTGGTTTCCTGTTGTAGGCAGACACAGGGAATCCTGGTCTTTTTGACAGTTGTTGTGTGAATTGACACTTGTGGCCTTGAGGGTCATCAGAGGATGCCAGATTATTTAACACAGTACAAAAGACATCTGACAGAATTTAGATGACGCTGGATTAAAAACAAATAGCAGAATTGGCATATGGAACATGTAAAACGAGATTCCAGAAACCAGGAATTACTGGTCCTCTCCAGATGCAAAAGCTCCAGCAGCAGCACAGCAGAGTGAGTGCTGATGGTGAGGAGAGGACTCAGAACCAAAGAGATCCAAGCACCCTTCAGCTAATCCCTCCTCATCCCTCAAGTAGCATCTTCATCTGCTGAAGCCTTTTTTTCATTCACCACTTATATTCTCTGTCCCTGTAAAAAAAAATGCTTCAGGTTAAAAAAGGCTGCACTGCTCATTACTAATTGGTTTTCAGTAAATTAGTTTTTCTTATTAGTCTTATTTCTTGCAGGTTTAAAATTTATATGCTTTATATGATATAAATTTATATGGTTTATATGCTAGGCGGGTCACAGCCGGTTAGTGATAGATGCTTTAACCACGTAATAGTGTGATGACATCATCCTTCAGTTGATGTCACGCTGGGCCTTTAACCAGCTGGATGTTTCTTCCTGTTAAAAGGGATTTTTCCTCTCCACTGTCGATATCCAGCTCATCAATGCTTAGTTCAAAGGACTGAATCAAAGTTAGCAACCATATATATGAAATGGCAGAAAACATTTACAAACATAATTAATTGGATGGAATGTGATTATCAGAGCGCCACAATGAACGGAAAACAATACGATTATATTAAATTATAATGAAATTGGATTATAATAAAACTGGATTGAAGGAAATTATAATAAACTGGAAATTGCTTTGAGATGAACTTTGTGAACTGGTTCAGTACAAATAAGCTTGAAATCTTTGTAAATATATTTTGCGTCTCTGCTGCATGGACGGATTCGGCACTTTGCAGACAAGAGAGAACGATGAAGCTCTAAAAATAATTTTTCCTTGTGGGCAGCTCTGTCAGAAAGGTGGATTTCTGTGATCACATATTTGAAAACTCTTCCCACCTACTCACCATTTGGCGATTGTAAACTCTGGGACTTAAAATGATCATTCACAGGTTTATTTCTAAAAAATGCAGCAGCAACACTGCGAGGTGTAAAACGCTGCACAAACGCAAAACTGCATCTTTGACTTGAAGATTTATGTGCACAGAGTCAACCTCAGTCTTCTATGTGAAGCCATTATTTTGATATCATTTGAGAATATTGTGAAGACACACAGTTTAAAGGTGTGTTGCAAAACACCTACTGTAATACCCACTTTTGATGATTGAAAAGGGAAAGCAGATTACCTGTTGATGACTCTCATTACTAACAATAAACAATCTGGGATACAACAGTATAACATCATTTTTTAAAAGCTGCAGCATTACAGTAGGTCACCCTGTGAACTCAAATCAGTGTATTTAATTGTGGGGCTATATTAACACCTTTAATCAATGTATTTTCTTTATTGAAAAGGTTTTGTTTCCTTGCTTCTCTCCTTCAAATCTCTACTTACACACTCCAAAAGTCCCTGCTTGATTCCAAATATTTTGCTTCAATTCAAAACTCTTCACAAACTTAGTGTTGCACCTGCTAATGTCCTCGGCTCCAGCTTGAGTTCTCCTCCTCCAACTCAGACTCCTGCGCCTGCGCTGTCATGAAACCTTTGCTCTTGGACTTTTGAGCTGCTGTAAGAGGATCCTGTTAAAATTCATCCAGCCCACAGAACAGCCAGATATGATGCTGACCACGTAAATCATCACTGCCTCCTCGTTGGTGTCCTTGCATTACCTCAGAGTGCACTGCAGAAGATGGCTACTTGGTATGGTGTAGTAAAAAGTTTGAAATCAGACCACTGAGTGGGAGAAGAAAGCTGCACACTTGTATTTTATATTCCTTTATACAAACCCAATATGGGGTGTCTACAGTACTGGAGGTAGTAGCTTCAGGACCCGTATTCTCAAAGTCACTTTTAACTAGAGATGGTGACTCAAGTCTTGGACTTGGATTTGAGTCGCACTTAAGTCGCATTTCCAGTGACTTGAAACTCGACTTGAACTCACGATTTGACATGTGAGCAATCTTATTTTTTTCCATGATCTTCTCTCTGTCTGATCGTCTGCTGCCATTCCCCTGTAACTCTGACGTAACTTCACACAGATGCGTCAGCAGTGCAGATGCAACCAATCTAAACAGTAATGGTGAATACAGCTGTTGCTATAACGCTTGTAAATGAAGGGGATTAAAAAACTTACTAAAGAGGGACCAAAATAAGAGCAGCAAACACTTAAAACACACCTGAAGACGTTTGTCACTATACAATGAGACCTGTTAGCATTTATGTTAGCAATGAGCCTAGAGCCACAGCCATGTAAACGTTAGCTTGTTACTACTTTTGTGGCGTCAGACTGGCTCCACTGAATGTGTTCAGAAGAAGACTAAGACATTTACTTAAAAAGTTTACATGATCACATTAAACTGGATCAGAACCATTGTAAACAACATGGTTTTACTGGGTCTGTTTATTAAACAGCTGCTGTCACAGAAAGTAGGGAATATTTATTAGGTCTGCAAGTATTGGATCTAAAATAATTAAAATATTGAGTTTTTTATTTACACTTTTACACACAATTATTTCAAGTCCTTTTAAAAAAGAGGAGTCCTGCAGATTCAAAATGCTGGTAGATAAAGGGTGAGAAGGGATTTTAAATTACTTGAATATTAAAATGCAGTCTTACGAGGAGACCAGACGGCAGACGTCATATGGAAGACTAATCACTGCAAGTAAAAGTGACTTGAGACTTGAGGTCAAAGACTTTAGACTTGACTTGGACTTGAGGTCAAAGACTTTAGACTTGACTTGGACTTGAGGTCGAAGACTTTAGACTTGACTTGGACTTGATGTCAAAGACTTTAGACTTGAGTGGGAATCACAAAAGAGGACTTGTGAACATCTCTGCTTCAACACTTAATAGCTGAAAATGTGTAAAGTATAGAAAGTGGAGTTGAAGATGAGGGACCTGAAACTGGACCATTGCCTCTTTACTAAACTACAGTATATCAGCTTTGACGTAAACAAGAAAAGCATCAAACAGTGGACCAGTTTGTTGGACTCTGGTTTGGATCTCTGCTATCTGCAGATGATGTGGTTCTGTTTGCATTCCCAGACGTGATCTTTAACTCCCATTGGAACTGTTCACAACTGAGTGTGAAGTGGCGGGATGGGGATCAAAACCTCCAAATCTGGTCTTCAGCCAGAAAAGTGTAAAGGGCCCTCTCCAGGTCAGGAATGAGGTCCTAACTAAAACCGAGGAGTTAAAGTATTTTGGGGTTCACAAGTGTCAGAAGAACAGAGAGATCAACATTTGGACTGGTGCAGCATCTGCAGTGAGTCAAAAGTCGAAGCTCTTGATCTGCGTTTCTACCCTCACCTATGGCCACAAGTTGTGGATAGTGACCGATGAAAGAGATCACAGATACAAGCGAATAAAATGAGTTTCCTCCACACAATGGTCGGGCTCTCCCTTAGAGATACGCTGAGTACGTCGGTCATCAAAGAGGGGCTCAAAGTAGAGTTTCTGCTCCTCCACATTCAGAGGAGCCAGATAAGGTGGCTTGGACATCTGGATAGGATGTGTCATGGATGCCTCCCTGGTGGGGTGTTCCAAGCACTTTCCTATGGGAGGAGACCCTGGCAAATATCTAGGACTTGCTGGAGGAAGTACGTTTCTCGGCTGGCCTGGAAATGCCTGGAAAGCCCCTGAAAAAGCTGGAAGAAGTGGTCAAAGAAAGGAAGGTCTGGACTTCTCTGCTGAAGCTGGAGGATAAACATTAAATGCGAAATAAAAATAAAGATATCAAAATGCTCAACCATTCATTAATATCTCTGCTTTGTGGCCCACCTGTGATCAATGTTCTTATAGTTTAAAATATACAAAAGTAGTACTTTAAAAATGTGTGAAAGAAATAAAGAGAAACAGGATCACAATGTATAAATGCTTTAGGGCAACTACATTATTAACCGTCATGGACACCACCAGCTGGACATAGACACAGCTTCAACACACAAAACAAGTCAGTGGTTAGCCTGATTATTCCAGATTGTGCATGCAGGAGCTGGCTTTCATTTGAAGGTTAGCTTCACAGTGTGTGAGCAGAGCAGAGTGTTCAAGGCATCCTCAGCTTGGGAAAAAAAGCTTACCTTCAAGAAAGAAAGAAAAAAGAGTTGCCAGTCAACTGTCACCTCCATGCATCCACAGACACCTATTGACATGCTCCTCACTCATGGACACACATTCACACATACATCCCTCACCATGGGGTTGTTATTGCAGTAGAGTTCACATATTGAGTGTTTAGGGGTCCTGCTGTGCAGTGGGTGTGGAGTGGAGTGCATCGTGCTTCTGGACATTTAACCTCTTATAAATGGACACCCCAGCTTACAGATCTACTGAGAGTGAAATGCTTAACACTCCTGAGTAACAGCATACACTCTGAGGCCAGCACTGCTGCACATGTCTTTGGGAACAGACTTTTCTACACCCTCTTACAGAGTCTGACTGTGTTATTTGATGTGAAAGTCAGATATGCTCCTGTTCCACTGGAGACTTCATACTGCCTGTTTTTCTAGGTTTCCATCTAAGGAAGAATGGTTTTCAACATGCAGTTTTTGAATTGGAAAATGTTTCTAAAGTGACTTTTTTGTGCGACTTGCATTTTACTTTCCCGTTAACTCCCAGTTTGTGCACTCCAATATTCATAATTATAATTTCAGAGGATGTGTGTTATCTTATGCACACCATCTACTTCATCAGGTCTACCTGATCATCTGCTTGTTAACACAAATATCTAATCAGCCAATCACATGGCAGCAGCTCAACACTTTTAGTCATGTAGACATAATGAAGACGACTTACTGAAGTTGAAACTGAGCATCAGAATGAGGAAGAAAGAAGATTTAAGTGACTTTGGTTGTAGCATGGTTGTTAGTCTGAGTTTTAACAGGGATTTGCACCCACAACCATCTCCAGGGTTTACAGAGAATGGTCTGAAGAAGAGAAAATATCCAGTGAGCAGCAGTTGTCTGGACCAGGATGCCTGGTTAATGTCAGAGGTCAGAGGAGAATGGGCAGACTGGTTGGAGATGATAGAAAGACAACAGGACGTCAAATAAGTACTTCCAACCAAGTTCTGCAGAACAGCATCTCTGAACACACAACACGTCCAACCCTGAAGCAGATGGGCTACAGCAGCAGAAGACACACCGGGTGCCTCCTGCCAGCTAAGAACAGGAAACTGAGGTTACAATTCACACACACTTACCAACACTGGACAATAGAAGATGGATAAACATTGCTGGTCTGATGAGTTTCCATTTCAGAAGAAGAAATTTTTTTATTTTTCAGTATGTATCTTACAAAACACACACAAAGTAGCCTTCTGCATTTACCCTATCATAACCATAGTTATACTGGGCTGCAAATTTTTCAGCACCCATGGAGCAGTTGAGGGGTTTAGAGACTTGCTCAGGGGCCCACAGAGGTTCACCTCTATTGCCAGCCCAGGGAATTGATCCCAACTTCTCCAGCCCCAAGCTTACCTATGTCAACACTAGGCTACCAATCCCCAGCCTCGACATTCAGGTGGTCATAATTGGGTGCAAACACCTTGAAAGCATGGGTCCATCCTGCCTTGTATCTTACTGCTGAGGTTGTAAAATATTTTATTGGCACACTTTAGACTCATTCATCCTTTATCTATACCGCTTCGTCCAATGAATGGTCGTGGGGCAGCCTAACTCTGCATTTAGCAGGTAAGAGGCAGGGTACACCCTGGACAGGTCACCAGTCCATCGCAGGGCCAATTTGGACCCCTTACTAAAACAATTGGGTTCACACATAAACATCTAAAGTAGGGCTACTAAATTTGGTTCTACACGAGGGCCGCATTTGAGCAGGTTTTCCATGTGTCCCAGCGCCAGCACACCTGAGTCGAATTAATGAGTCATTATGCAGAACCTGATAGGCCAATAGATCCACTTAATTTGATTCAGGTGTGTTGAAGCAGGAATATATGGAAAACCTGCTCAGTTGCGGCCCTTGTAGGACCAAATTGAGTAGCCTTGATTTAAAAACATGCTCCAGGTGAGGTTTGAACTCACAACCTTGGCATTGCTTTGTAGGTAGGTAGGTAGGTTGGTAACTGTCTTTTAAGTACCACGTGTTGACTGATTGCACCACTGGAGCTCAGGTCGCAGATGTCAGCTAAAGTTTTCAGACTCTACAAAGTTAAAGGCATGAAGACCAGAACAGTGACTTTGTGAATTGATCTAATATTTTCTACATCAGATAATAAAAGCTGAGACATGGAGCTCTGTGAAATGTCATCTGGGCGAAGTGATTGAATTCACACACACTCCAACACTGGACAATAGAAGATGGAGAAACGTTGCTGGTCTGATGAGTCTCCATTTCAGCTCCACATTCAGATGCTTGGCTCAGAATCTGCTGAAAACATCATGAAAACATGGATCCATCCTACCTTGGATCAACGCTTCAGGCTGCCGCTGGTGTAATGGTGGGGGATATTATATTGGTCCACTTTGGGCCCCTTAGTACCACAGTGGCCTGGTTTAACCAGCACAGCCTACCTAAGTACTGTTTCTGACCATGTCCAACCCTTTATGACCACAGTGAACCATTCCACTATAGCAATTATTACATCAAATATTATAACTGCTAACATCTATGCAGAAGCAGGATCCAGATTCCTAGTTCAACTTTATGCAAAATAATCTTGTCTTGGTTTTCTCTTTGTTAAAGCAAAATTAAACATTAAACAAGCAACCAATTTATTTTTCAAATTTAGGCTCAGAAGAAAATGGGAAAACAAGCCTTCACATCACCTGGAAGTTTCTTGTGCTCCAACAATGTTGTGTTGACCGCTTGTCCAAAACTGTGTTCAGGTCATTTGATCGTCATGATAAATACATTCAGAATACATTATTTGCTTTATTATTTCTCTACTTTTATATAACCTTTTCTTTTACAATGAATGTACAGTTCACTTTACTGGCCTTGTATAATGTGCGTCAAACTCAAGGCCCAGGGGCCACAACCAGGCCATGATTAAATTATCTTTAGAGCTGCATGATCATATCTGATCACTATTAGAGCTGGCCCGCTGGTAGAGTTCACTCACCACTATAATTCTACAAGTCTATATGTACAATATTTATATAGCAGAGACCCAATCCTGAGGCCACCAAACCGGATCCGTCAACACCTCGGCTGCTCCTTGAGATTCTGTCCATAAAAGTTATAAACAGAATCTGTGACAAAGGGCAGCCTTGTGGAGTCCAACCCTCACTAGAAACTATTCTGATTTACTGTCGGCAACGCAAACCAAGCTCTAGCACCGGTCAAACAGGGACTGGACAACTTGTCCAAGGGGTCCGGCGCTCCATACTCTCGAAGCACCCCCCTCAGGAGTCCCCGGGGGACACAGTCAAACACCTTCTCCAAGTTCACAAAGCACATGTAGACTGATTGAGCAAACTCCCATGGCCCCTCCAAAACCCCAAAGAGGGTGTAAAGCTGGATCACTGTTCCACGACTGGGACAAAAACCACACTGCTCCTCCTCAATCTGAGGTTCAACGGTCTGAAAGACCCTCCTCTCCAAGACCCCTGAAGAGACCTAACCAGGAAGGCTGAGGGATGTGACCCCTTTGTAGTTGGAGCACACCCTTTTTGAAGAGGGGGACAACCACCCCAATCTCCCAGTCCAGGGGAACTGTCCCCAATGTACATGTCAGCCAATGCAACCCTCCAGCATCCAGAGCCTTTTTAATAAACATTGAGTCAGTCCGGCATTTTTCTTTTTTTTTTTTTCATTTTACGCTATCATTTTGGCCCGCTGTGTATTTGAGTTAAATTAAATTGGTGTCCAATGCTGTGTCTGAAGATTTAATTGTGTGTCTGTTCAACCACAGCTTGAAGCGATATACAGAGGAGAGCCACTCTGCAGTGTCACTTCAGATCAGGTGAGCAAATAAGCTGAAACACATCACATCTGTTACCAGAGTAACCAAGCTTAAACATGGGAGGAATTACAGCCTCAAAATGCTGCAATGACTAATCACCGAAATTAAAATAACCTGACAAAACATAGATCAAATTCATACAAATTTTATCTGAAAGGCAAATTTTTAAGCAGGACCTCAGTGCAAGGATCAAAACATGAACTGTGTTGAGAAACCATAGCAGCAATGCAGCATCGATATGCAGCCACAGTTCTTCCACAAAGTCTGCATGGGTTCTAACAAACAAATCAATACAACTGTGAAAATTAATGAATAAATAGGAGTTTCTCCTGACTCACCCTGAAGACCTTTACTGAAATTTGATCTGAAATAACAACCAAACTTTTTTCTACACAAGTTCTACGCCCTGCACAGCCAACCCTGATCTATCTTTATGAAAAGTTGTAATGCATGCCAAGTCATGCGATATGTTTGTAGTTTTCTATCTAATTTCACACTACATATTTCAGATTACTGCCCCTGTACTTTTACCTCAACCCTAAACATTTGGCCACCAACCCATCACTGTTGTCTTTATAAGCTCCTCTATGGCATCAGTGTAAAAAGACAAAGCCAGAGTCAAAATGCTTAGAAATGAGAAAAAATACAGACTGATGAACTATTCCTTTGCATTACCATACTGTCATGTTCATTCTAAACTCAGAACGTAAACACTTACCAAAAGTCTTCATTAAGAGGAAGTAACAATTTCATTCATTCATTCATTCATTCATTCATTCATTCATTCATTCATTCAGTCATTTTCACAATTCAGGGTTCCTACCCTGTAAGGCAAGGGTCTCACACTCCAGTTCTTATTGATTGTGTGGGATCTCTGCCCTGTTCCAATTTTGGTGTCCAGTATCTGTTGACCATTAGGTGTCAGAGGATCATTCTCCTGCTGCTTACCCATTGTGCTTGCTCATGGCAAAGTCTGTGGTATGGGCTCTGCCTCAATTTACTTCCATCTCTGGGATGTCAGAAGTCATCCAAAGTGACCAGGGTTCTAATTTCTCCTCCCGCCTGTTTGTTTGGGTGCTTTGAGGACAACCAGTCCACAGCTTATCATGTGCAAGCGGTGGCAAGGGAAGTGGTGCAAGAGAGTACCGGCTTCAGCCAAAATGAGTTGGTTTTACAGTTAGAGGGTCATTAGCTACTTTATTAAACGGGATGAGGGAGTTACAGCCAACGGCAAATTTGATCAGTTATGTTAATGGGTTTGGACAAAGACTGTTCACAGCTGCAGCTGCCAAATGAGAAACGGCTCTCAGTCCAGAGCAAAATGAAGCGGTTGTATAATATGGGCACTGTGGCGTGAATTTGACCAGGGGACCAGGTTTTGGATTTGCTTCCTGTCTGAGGTTAGATAAGGGGAGTTAGGCTGGATGTGATGTGTCTTGTTGGGTGACATGGGGATTGGCTGTCGTTTCTCACATTGTGCCTTGGGGTCAGGGTTACTGTGGGCACCCTGTTTTGATGGGGGACCTGGGGGCTCTTTGGTTTTTTTTTTTTTAAAGGCAGAATCTGTAGGATTTTCAATATAAATATACACATAGATATATATATATACACACATATA
>JBAGKP010000024.1:24033550-24046889 GCA_037177255.1 Melanotaenia maccullochi | reverse complement strand
AGAATTAACATTACATTAGTTGAAAATGGTTTAAAAATTCCAGTATTGTCGTTTAGCACAATATTATCGTTTATCGCAATAAATTTTGGGACAATTAATCGTACAGCAAAATTTGCTATCGTGGCAGGCCTACCTGAAGGCCTGATTACAAGACGATTACAAGCAGGTGTTACAGTTAATGACAGGAAGGGGCAGGAAGTAAAGCACTCAGAATACACAAGGGGAAAGAAATCTACAAAATAAAAGGGGAAACAAGACCGAACTCAAAAATGACAAAAGACCTGAAAACAAAAAAGAGAACAAGAACAAAAACCTCAGATCATGACAGTATGCTTATTATTTCAACACTAACATGGGCCTTGAGGGTCCCTCAGCAGTAGTTTTTTTTTCTTTCTAGTTTCCAAAACATATTAACTAATTGGTGTGGTAAAAACGTCTTATATATTATTATTATTATAGGTTTTATTTTGCTGTGCGCTTTATGACATGTTGGGCAAACGGTGGAAGGATGTGATTTATTGTGTGGCATCGATATCGTCTGTGATATCTTTATCTAAATACTTTAGAAAAATATTGTGATGTTGTTAATTGGTAATATCACCCACCCCTACTTCTGAGATGATTATGGTTTATTAGTAATAGTATTCAGTAAATGAGGGAATGAGTAAGTAAAACAAAACAAAAAAAAAAAAAAAAACATAAATGACCCTTTAATCACTCATTCATCCAAGCAGGATGGAAGCAGGATGAAAGCAAACTATCTGGGTTCTACCTCTGTTTCATTTTGCTCTGATTAAGTACAAACTTATTACTCATTTATGGCAGAATATTTCAAGTCTGTATAAGCTTTATCTGCTGCTCTTCTTTCATTCCCTGCAGTGCTGACCTACTGAGACATGGACTCTTAAAGACATCTGAAAGTATCTCCTTGTATCTCGTGAGATATTCAGAGCATTTGTTGTAAATCAAAATGTACAAGAAGGAATAAAATATTAAATAAAAGGTCTGTTAACCTGGGAGCTTAACCCACAAAGGTATCTTCATTTTGACTGGTAGTGAGTCAAAGCAGATCGAAACCTCGGTAGATGGATGGTTTCTGGTAACGTTGATGTTAGAAACTGTCAGTCAACCGAGGAGTTTAAAGTCAATAACTCGAAACTTTGTGCTTTCACTTTTTCATTATTAAGAATTATCAAAGGGTAAACTCACCTGAACTGACTTACCCATCAGTCATAGTGGCTGGAACACTGATTTATTGGTGGAGTAAAACTTAGGTAAACAGAGACTTTCTGCCAGAGAAGACAGAGCTCTCTGTGTAATTACAAATCAATCACGCACCTTTCATCCCACTACTTATCTTTAAGATTATATATCTTTTTATACACTACAAGGAAAAAGAAAGCAAGAAAAAATTGGGTTTAGTTTCATCACTTCTAACATTCCAGTTTCTTGTTCCTGATCGGCTGTTGCCTCTTGGAGTTAGCAGGTATAAAGGAGCGGAGGCCAGGTAATAGTAGTATGGCTGTAAGAGATTCAAGCCCAATTTATTAGGAAAGCATAGTTGGATAAAACACTTTGATCCACATGACTAATCTCTTTGATCGCAGCTACCTTGCTGCTTTGTTTTGCTTTGGGCTGTTTTGATCTCACCATAACCAGCCATGCAAACTTACCTACTGGGGTACACTGTAATCAAATGGGGCCAGCTCATAGCGCTGTGCAGAGCACTACAGATGCAATAAAGTTAGCCTATTTCCCCCAACTGATTAAGCTGTGTTTGGCTGAACGGTTCTGCATGAGGGCTCAGCAACTGCACTCACTGCATTGTTAAATGAGTGGGGAAAAAGTTTTTGTGTTAATTAGAGGCTGTCAGAGCTCCAGCAAGACTGCCTGCAAGGAATGGAAATCATCAATTACTAAAGTCATGTTATAACTGAATATCTGAACAGAGAAAGCGAAACTGTAAAAATCCTATCACAGAGATTATGTACCTGACATAACACCTCCTTTTTGACTGTCATCAAGAAGGAAAATGGAGGATTTGGATCAAAGCAGACACGTGACAGTTGTTTTCAGCTTGTTTTCAGTCTTCACCATGAAGACAGGTTACATTTCCAGGCATCAAGACCACATTTCTTCTAAACATCCAATAAAATCAATCTTGGAAAAATATTTTTATACAGAACGTAGAATAATTGTTCAATTGTCATTCATATTGTTCCGGAGGGCCATGGCCAGCATCTTTTTGTCTTGCAGTGACTGGTGTTTCTCCATTGTGTTGTGTAGAGCAGTGCTGGGGAACCTCAGCCCTTGTCCTGTAAGTTTTCGTTGTTTCCTTCTAACACACCTAAATCACACACACACCTGACACAAATGAGTCCCTGTGCAGAACTTGATTGGTTGTTAAATCCATTTGATTTGAATCTGGTGTTTTAGAGCAGGGAAACATTGAAAACTTGCAGGACTGTGGCCCTCGCAGACCAGGGTTCTCCATCACTGGTGTAAAGGTGTAAAATCTCCAGTTAACCATTTCAGTTAACCAGCTGGTTGATTGATGTTATTGTCGATCTCATTAAAAATATATTTTCTGTTAATGTTTCTTTTAAAGCCCACAGACGCTGTTTTTTTCCCAGTACAGAGAATATTTTAACTGGTCCATGTAACCGTTGACTCTGCAGACAACCTTACCTTACCTGATCAAACCATGTGAGCTGATCTAGAGGTTCAGACGTACTCATCTCTCCAAGCTGAATTCATGCAGCTTCTTCTTATAACATTTACTTATTTCATTACTTATATCAGAGCCATATTTATTACTGCACATTGGAACATTTGAACAAAACAGGAAGACTTAGTTTTAGGATAACGGGGAACTCTTGTTTGATTATCAGCAAAAACATTTAAACCTAGCAGACAGATGGTTCCAGCTGTGACTGTGATACACATCTCCAGCTCCACATTTTTTACCTCTGCACCTGGATGGTACCTTATAGTATCTGTATTGTACCTGATAGTATCTGGATGGAACCTGATAGTATCTGGATGGTCCCTGATAGTATCTGGATGATACCTGATAGTGTCTGGATGGTACCTGATAGTATCTGTATTGTACCCGATAGTATCTGGATGGTACCTGATAGTGTCCGGATGGTACCTGATAGTATCTGGATGATACCTGATAGTATCTGGATGGTACCTGATAGTATCTGGATGATACCTGATAGTATCTGGATGATACCTGATAGTATCTGTATTGTACCTGATAGTATCTGGATGATACCTGGTAGTATCTGGATGGTACCTGATAGTATCTGGATGATACCTGATAGTATCTGGATGGTACCTGATAGTATCTGAATAGTACCTGATAGTATCCGGATGGTACCTGATAGTATCTGGATGGTATCTGGATGGTACCTGATAGTATCTGAATAGTACCTAATAGTATCTGGATGGTACCTGATAGTATCTGAATAGTACCTGATAGTATCTGGATGATATCTGGATAGTATCTGGATGATATCTGGATAGTACCTAATAGTATCCGGATGGTACCTGATAGTATCTGGATGATATCTAGATGGTACCTGATAGGCTTATTTCACATGTGACAATGGCGGGCGGCAGAGGAAGAAGTTCCTTCCTGTCCTGACAGTTTAGTTACTTTCCACTGTGTTCATGTTAATGATAACCATTAAAATGAAAAGGAGATTTAGTTTAGGAATCAGTTTGAGAATATAAATAGTTGATATAGGAATAATCAATATTTCAGTGTCAATCTGCACATCACTGCTAGTCTTCTCAGACAACCACATAGCCCAAAACCATTCATTTAATTCATTTTATTACATATACAGCTGAAAAATACATAGATCCAGACCTCAGTGTCCTCGATGGTAACTACAGCCATGACTCGGAATAGCCCATGTCAACTCTTTACAAAAACACATCTGAGTTCTCTGAGCATGATCAAAAACCAGGATCTGGTGATAGATGGCGGTGCATGGATAACTTGGATATGTGTTTCCACCGATGCCAAGCTGGCTATTTTCCTGGGAATTTCTTTGGTAGGAAAGTACCAAAACTTACTCTGTATGACTTACAGCAGAGATAAATTCTAGATATGGAGTATGTGCTCGACTGACCTGCCTTCCAGATCTGTCTCCTAATGACAATGTATGGCGCATTATGAGTCGGATAATCAGATTACAACAGTTTATATTATAGATATTTATATTTATGCATTAATAAATACAGTGAAGTTGGTTAACTGATGTTAAAAAGTAATTTGAACTCGTTTCTGTTAATGTTCAAACAATTTATTAAACTTATTAAATTTATTAAGGTTTACGACTTCAGAAAACCTCCCACCTGTTCTGGAAATGGGTTTGCATTTTGAACAGTGCATTCTGGGATGCATTACACTACAAAATCTCAGAAAATCAGATGTACTGCTATCAATACTCCCTCCCTGCTGAACACTGGAAGGAGACTAATGCAAGAGGAGAGCCTGTCATTGTAGCACGTTATTGATGCCATGACAGATATAGACATCTTAATCCCACTGTCCATCCAAAGTGAAGTGAGACCCACACGGCTGCTCCCTGGCAGCATCTTGTCAGCCATGTGGAGTGCCCCTAAAAGTTCTGACACTTCAAACACACCTCAGAGAACCAGCGACAATGGCTGACTGATCAAACACTTTGCATCACTTTGGTGCCTTCAGTTAAAGAACTTGAACACACCATGTGAACAATGGTGATGGTTGACATGAACACGTGTTTGGTTTCTTTGAAAATGGATTCAAGTGTCAGTTGTTATGTAAAATTCAATTCTTTGTGGAAAAAGCCATTTTTGTTCTGTCGCACATCCTTTTTTGTAGACGTTATTCCCAGATGTTCAAATATAAAGAGGATGTTCGTGACAAAAGGAACCAAATAGAGACAATTACGTCTAAAAAAAAAAAAGAATCATGCGCTGGGGTGTCAGGGACCAATAACTGTCTCAGCTTGATACTGAACAGATACAACAGATTAACTTCTCCACAGGAGGAGAGGACACTTTGGGTACATCTAAATTATAGAATTAACAACAGCTGATATCTGTTAAACATGGACTCCAAGGAGACAAGGGGACGTTTAACAGATTTATTCACTGAATGGAAGACTGAAGATAAACATACAATTACCGACATGGATGTGAGGAATCTGGAGACGGAACGGGAGTGAGTCAGTGTGGATTAAGGTCCGACAAAGAGTGACTGAACTGGTGGAGTATATAAGGACCGGAGAGTCAGTGGTGAACGGGTGTGGCTGGTTGACATGTGTACGATGAGCGGATGAGGAACAGGTGTGGAGGATGAGGGAGGTGAGGAGTGAATGGAGGAGTGGCAGGACAGAATGTAACAATATCCAAGGTGGTGGTCGCATTCCATTTTCCAGAACCCTTCTGGCGTTCCTGACCTTCTCACAAATGATTTCCCCAGCCTACAGTGCATTGTCCTGATGAGATCTGGAGAATATTTTATCTGCAATATAAGAAAAGACAAATGCTGTAAATTAGTCACCTCAGTCCAAACTGGAACCTTCTGAGGATGACCAGTTCCCTCTCATAAGCTGCTATGAAATATTTGGTATCAGGACGCATTTGGTGACAGTCAATGAATCCTGCTCTGTTGGTCATTAATGCAGACAAAAAGAGAAGGATTTAAAAATCATTTTTTCATTCTCTTGGAACATTTAATTTCATTAATTTCTTTGTCCTTTTATTTCTTGGTGTGATAAGTAAAATCAGTTCCAATGAGTCTGAATTAGCATCTTGAAATTGATTGTTAAAATTAAATTAAATAAATATTTGTTTATAGAAAACATTTTATGCAAAAAGGTCGTTGGCATGTTAGACACATTAGGTCAGGTCAGGTTAGGTTAGGTTAAGTCAGGTCAGGTCAGGTCAGGTTAGGTCAGGTTAGGTTAGGTTAGGTCAGGTCTGGTCAGGTAAGGTTAGGTTAGGTTAAGTCAGGTCAGGTCAGGTTAGGTCAGGATAGGTTAGGTTAGGTCAGGTCAGGTCTGGTCAGGTAAGGTCAGGTCAGGTTAGGTCAGGTTAGGTTAGGTTAGGTCAGGTCTGGTCAGGTAAGGTTAGGTTAGGTTAGGTTAGGTTAGGTTAGGTTAGGTTAGGTTAGGTCAGGTTAGGTTAGGTTAAGTCAGGTCAGGTCAGGTCAGGTCAGGTCAGGTTAGGTCAGGTTAGGTCAGGTTAGGTTAAGTCAGGTCAGGTCAGGTCAGGTTAGGTTAGGTTAGGTCAGGTTAGGTTAGGTTAAGTCAGGTCAGGTCAGGTCAGGTTAGGTCAGGTTAGGTTAGGTTAAGTCAGGTCAGGTCAGGTCAGGTCAGGTTAGGTCAGGGTAGGTTAGGTTAGGTAAGGTAAGGTAAGGTTAGGACATGGAACAGAAGACTGATCCAAGCAAAAGTCCAGGGAGATGCAGTAGTCCAGTCTGCAAGTGATCAGCAGATTATCACACGATCAAAGACATTAGCTGGAAGGTACGGCTTTACCTTAGCTAGCTGTCTCAGATGAAATAACCCAGACTGGACTACTGCACTCACCTGCCTACACAGGAACCATCAAGGTACACGCCAGGGTTTTTACATTTGCCTTACAGGAAGAAAATGAAGGTCCCAGAGCCAGTTAATACCCAGTTTAACAGAGTTGCCAAAAAGGCCCATTTCTGTTTTGTTTTCCTTTATTTTTAGGAAATGTATTCCTTTAAAAACTGCAATAGAAAGGGTCCGCCTCTGCCTACTCTGTTATTTTTTGTGCATAGTCGTGCCAATTCTTGGAGTTTCCTTTGTAGAACTTAAACTAAAAGGTCATGAAAGACAATAAGCAGTAATAACTCATAAAAGTATTGAAATTGTGCCATAAATATAAAAAATGCACAAAAATCTAAAATGTTTCATTATATTTTGCAAATTAAACACATAAAACTTGAGGAAAATTAGAAATGAGGAAAACACTGGAGTTACATAAATAAATAAATACACATAAAGTACTTCATGAAATAATGTGTTAAAAAGTAATGAGATAGAATAAAATGAAATAACAAAAATAAAACACAAATTAGATAAAGATCAAATAAAATTTTGAGAAGGATTCAAATTATTAAATTCTGGTAAAAAAAAAAAAAGAGCTTTTTCTTGTCTTCAGGTTCGATAATTAAAACTTGAGTTTTGTGCTGGTTGAGCTGTAAGATGTTCTCTGCCATCCATGTCTTAATATCTAAAACACAATGAAAAGGACATTAAGAGAAACAGTGATGTAAAGCTGTGTATCATCAGCATAGCTGTACTCTCACACTGCACAGTCAGAGGAAAGTTACAGGAGTTCAAAAACTACTCCAACATTATAATTTCTCTCACTACGTCTTTTCAACGCTGCGCTTTTCTAAATAAAAACATGAAATCCAAGGGCTAGTTCCTACTGTTCTTACTAGTTCTCTATCTTTTGCCTTTGGGTCAAAGCCTGTGTGGGCCATCACTCATGGCCAATATTTTAATGTGTTTGCCCCAAAGTGACAGAGGGAAATGTGTGATATTACAGCTGTTCATTATTTATTCATGAAGTTAGAATTAAAAAGTCCTTGACCAGTGTAAAAATGTGCTGAAAGCTCTTTTTCATTGAGTTGCCCAAAAGCTGGAAGGCTTGAGTTAGAATTGAAATCAACTTTCAAAATGATATATAAAAGCAAGCCAATCTGGGAAAACTATTTAATTAAAAGCACCCAAATGAAAAGTGATATGTTGTGACATTTCTTTAATGTGCAGATGTATTTTTCTAATGAGGTTTGCATTAACAGAGTTAGTGTTTATGAATTGGAAGGAAAAAAGAAACATGGATATTTTATGATGAGAATTTACGGTCTAAGAAATTGAGTTGACATTTGCATCAGGGACACTAATGGGATTTTCAACATTAGGGGCAGTTGATGAATTAATAGCAGGAAGTCTCTTTGTCATTGTAATGCACATTCTCCGTCAAAATGACCAGAAGAGTGCCCGTGTGGTGTGCAGCGACTAAACCCAAAAGAATTAAAGGAGAATGATTTAAAGCCTGTGGGAACTTTACTGCCACACCAAACAAGTTTAATTGCATGCATCTATAATTTGTACTGCGCACAGTTTCAGACTAAAACAAGACCAGGTAGTGATTTATTTTTGTTATTTTGGGCTGTTGTCAGCTGATTGCTTGGAAGAGATTTATAAAAGACTGCATACTCACGGTACTGTAATAAGAATAATAAGAAATAATAAGAAATTAATAAATACAATTAATTAATGAAATGTATTAAAATAAAGCAAAAGGAAAAAAAGAAGTCAGTAAATGCATAAAATAAAATGACTAATCTCAATACAAATTTTCTCTCTCCATTAGGAGAATAACAGCATCTGTCATCATTAATAATGGGAACTGGGACGGAGTAAATTCATTCAAAAATACAGAACAAAAAACAAAAGCCTTGTAAAACTGAATTGATCCTGAACATTCATTTATTTATTTAAATGGTATAAATGTGTCCTAAAAACATAAAATAGCATAATGTAGCACTGGTGTAATGCATCATAAAATGCATTACACCAGTCAACAAAATAAGTAAAAAAAAAAAAAAAAAACAAAAAGAAATCTCATTTGCAAATTGTGTTTCTCATACAGTTACAGATAATACACCTGACTTGCTCAACCCTAAGATGACGTGGTTGGTTCATTCTTTGGACACTTGATGTTGCTGAACCTAGACCTGAACCTCAACCTGAAATACTGCAACAACCCAGGATCATAGCCTGCTCCCACAGGCTTAGTAGGAATTTTTCCAATTATCCTCAATGCTTAGTGCTTTTTTTTAAGGCTTTTTTTTCAGTCCCTTGAGTTTCCTTCACATTGTTCATGTGGAAATGTTTTTACTTTCACTATTAAACATCATCCTGTTTCTACTGCTGTTTTTCTTCCGTCTGATTCCACCAAACATTTAAGTGGTCAGTGATCACCATCATTTAGGGTGTTTTTCTGACCTCATTTCTTCCTGGAAGACGATGGTTCCCCACCATCCTTCCAGTTAATTTTTATGTATTATTTGTGTATCTTAATGTGTGACTCCTGTGAATGTTTTGACTCTTAATATATTTTAAATTTGTAAATCTTCATTAGTAAAAGAAAAAAACAAAAAAATTCCCATCAGGATCTGATTTAATTCCTACATATTCTTGAGCATCTGTCAGTTTGTGGTAGGATTGCAAAACGAACCAGGTCTACCTTCTGCTTTGTTAAGGACCAGGAAACCAAACTGCAACAGCACACCTGGAAGCTTGAACTGCTGACCTTACTTGCAAGGATAAAGTATTTTACTCCCAGTTGTCAGTCAAATGCTCACAGTGTTGGGCGCTGGGGGGGTTAGGGGAATATAAAGTGAGCAGTCAGGGTGCCCCATGTTTTTCACCTTTAAAAATAAAGGTTTTGTTTAAAAGCACCAAAATATAGGGTTTAAACCTTCCTTGTGTGTAGGCGTGACCTTCCAGCATTTGACCGACGAATAACAATCATGCTGTCATTACCTACATCCTGGAGAACATTTGATCAAAAAATAATGGCTGGAAAAATACTGAATATCACAAAACCTTTCCCTCTGTAATTAATTCCCAAAGGACAGCAAACTGCAAACATTTCAGCTAATGCCCAGCCATTCAGAAGGTAAAAATAGTTTTTCCTTAAAATAGAGTCTCAGTTTAAACTGCAGGTTCTCCTTGAGGCGGCATATTGCTTATTTACCTGGTAACTTTGGTGTGTTTAGCTTGGAATCAGTAGCCTACGCAGAAACCTCTGGTCTGCAGAGCAGACCTCAGCTGATTCATTAAAAACACCTACAGAGTATACAGTATACTTTTAGATTGTGTGCTTATAGAACTGTGTGTGTATACACCCACTATATGACTCTTGAGTCTGGCACAGTACAAGAACAAACACATTAAAAGGATGCAAACGAGTCAGCTGTGCAGTGCAGAGGTTCTGTACTGTCAACTGATCAGATGCGCGTCTCATTAGAGTTTCACCTCAGGGCATACCCTCTTTGAACAGCTTCTCTGTTGTACATACATTATGCATATTGAGCATACCAAAGTCTGGGCTGCACTCGGCTTTCATTGAAACATTTTATTGGCTCCCTAGAAGGAAATAGGTTCTTTTTTTCCCCCCACGTTCTAACAGAACTTAAGAATCCCACTGAACAGAAAGATCAGAAAGGACTGCTATAAGTCTTCTACTGGAAATCTGGGTCAGCAGTTACTAGAAATTTCATTTATCTATTGCATTATTTTTGCATGCAAAAAATTCTAATAGATAAAAACCAAATATAGTGGTGTTAAAAATTTTGGGGGGTGTGTGGGGGGAGGGTTGGGGTAACATGACAAGAGTGGTGTATGGGATTGGGAAAATGTAGCAGACAAACTCATGTTTGACAACTTGGGATATTGGAAACATTCTGGTCCACACTCCGCACCACTTGGTGGCGGTAACGCACCAATTTGTTTTTTCAACCACCAAAATTTATAAAGAAGATGAAGAACTGCAGCCCAGAGATCAGTTTACTGAACACATACAAGGGAGGAAAGAAAGAGAGAGAGAGAGATGGAGAAACAGTAACTGGAATGAAAGAGGGCAGATATATTTCTCTTGGTTTAACAGTAAATGTGTTTCTGTGATGTTATGAGTATAATAAGTTACATAGTCATAAGTTATATAGTTATAGTGACTTTTATAGAAATAAAACTGCTAATGTGTATTTCTCCAAAGGGGGGCACGGTAGAAAAATGTTGATTACCACAAGCCTAATGTGTCTCCTTTGGCATTTTGACCTTAAATTTAATTCAAAGTAGTAACGCACATTTACAAAAATGCTAGGATGGTGTCAACGATCAGTGATGCACATGAACAGGCACTAAGCTCAAGAGTACGTGGTGTCAGGATGTACCACACCAGACAGGACCTCATATGCAGGCTGGGGCAGTGCAGATCGTAGTAGCAGGAAGATGGTACAGCATACATGGAGCGCTACAACCAGGGGTTCAAATAGTAGAAAGGAACATCTGTACTGAGGTTTTTCTGGAAGTGCAGGATCAAGGTTGGAGACATGGTCAAAGGTGATGGAGAACAACAGAACCAGGATCCTGTTGGTCCTCCAGATCCGTGCTGATAAACTGGTGATGGCTAACAGCTGATAACTGGTAATGTGGTTGTGATGCCTTTTAGTCAAAGACCGTAATCAGTTCATATTGTGAATAATTTACATAAATAAGGTAAAAAGAAAAAAAGGTCCATAAATAGTAAAAGTAATTTCATGCTAAAAATGGTTAAAATGTTTTGGGTTTGAGATCTAACCAGCATGAGACTTCTGTATGGCAACAATCTTTGTCACATTGTCTTGTGATTGTGTGTGCAGCTACGAGCAGCTACACGTACAGCTACAAGCAGCTACACATAGCTACGCACAGCTATGTGCAGCTACACGGAGCTACGAGCAGTTACGTGAGCACTCGTACCATAGAACAGTCTTTGGCATATTTTCTCCAGTAATGTGAACAAGCTTGCTTCGGCAGAAATAAGTGAGGAAACAGCTCATAAATATGCTAAATGTACCTTTACACGCTTGTGCTTTGGGAAACAGTCATCTTTGTGACTATTAGTGGGTTTGGAAAACAATTGTATATGTGTTAGAATTATTTTGGTTTATTAAAATGTGGTGCCAATGTAATGCATGATGTGATATACACATAATTTACATCACATATCAATAACTTAACCCGGTCAGCATATTTTCACCTTCGCAATTTCAACCACCTCCACCCCTCCCTCACTCCTCACACTGCCGTCAAACTCGTTCACAGTCTTGTCACCTCCCATCTCAACTACTGTAACTCCCTTCTGCCCCCCCCTAAAAAAAACAAACACTTCATAAACTTCAACTGGTTCAGAATGCAGCAGCTCAGGTCATCACAAGAACCGCCTCCACCCATCACATCACCCCTGTCCTGCAGCAGCTCCACTGGCTCTCCGTCACCTACCGCATCCATGACAAAATCCCGCTGTTCACCTACAAGGCCATCCATCACCTCGCTCCTCCCTACCTTTCTGATCTCCTCCATGTCTCCATACCAGTCCGTTCCCATAGATCCTCCTCCTCCATCCACCTCACCGTCCCCCCAGCAGAGCTTTCAGCTGCTCTGCTCCTCATCTCTGGAACTCCCTCCCCCCAGACCTCCGTAACTCTGATTCAATACAACTGTTCAAATCCAAACTCAAAACACATCTGTTTAAACTGGCATCCTCACTGTAATATTTCAGACTGCTTTTATTATTGTTTTATTTATCCACTAATTTATGAGTGTATTTATTGATTTGTTTTATTCTTGTGTTTTATCCTGTAAGGTGACCTTGAGTGTCAAGAAATGCGCCCACAAATGAAATGTATTTATTATTATTATTATTATTATTATTATTATTATTATTATTATATGCTTCTGTGATGCATTATCATTCCAGTCTATTGTCCAGCTAAATTCTGAGTTATTTATATTCCTCCAATACCTCCACCTCTTTTCACATAACAGAGCAGATGAGAAAACAAAGAACATGGTCATCAAAGTGCTGCCTGATTGGTCCAGATGAGAGTGGGCTCTCTGCAGCAGGTAGAGGATGGCGCTTTAAACTCCAAGAACATTACGATAAGCAAACTGCAATGGGTCCTGAGAGTTGTTCACCTGCTTATGGTCTGTAGTCATCTGGTTTAGATGGTTGGTATGTTTTAGGTCCAGGAACAAGACAGGATGTTTTCCACAGCACAGGAACTCTTTTATGATACAGACTGGTGTTGAAAAGGTGTTGAAGAATCCACCATAGTTGTTCTAAGCAGGTCTAAGAGGTAGAGGAAGAGGACGTCTCAGACAGATGTGCTAGAGGTGGAGGAAGAGGACTTCTCAGACAGACGGGCTAGAGGTGGAGGAAGAGGACGTCGTAGAAAGACGGCTAGAGGTGGAGGAAGAGGACGTCTCAGAAAGACGGGCTAGAGGTGGAGGAAGTGGACATCCTATACAGACGGGCTAGAGGTGGAGGAAGAAGACGTCGCAGACAGACGGGCTAGAGGTGGAGGAAGAGGACGTCGCAGACAGACGGGCTAGAGGTGGAGGAAGAGGACATCGTATACAGACGGGCTAGAGGTGGAGGAAGAAGACGTCGCAGACAGACGGGCTAGAGGTGGAGGAAGAGGACGTCGCAGACAGACGGGCTAGAGGTGGAGGAAGAGGAC
>JBAGKP010000024.1:23973751-23985068 GCA_037177255.1 Melanotaenia maccullochi | reverse complement strand
TCCCTAGAGGTGGAGCAGGGGGGAGAGAGAGCGCCTGAAAGAGTTTCACACTTACGGGTCTCCTACACATGCGGGGGACCAGTATGACTGTTCCAAAACCATTAAAAAGTGAATTTTGCATAATATGGGACCTTTAACATGATGAAAAATTAAACAAATTAATAAGACTGAATTTCCTAAACTCAATATAATAAAATATGCAACAGTAATAAAACAAATATAATCAAATATAATGCTCAAAAACCTGCTTTTATATCACCACATAGTATTTCATGTATGTTGTTTGAGCATGTTTGAGCTCATTAGAAGAGATTATTCATCATTGATAGAGGAGAACAAGAACAACCCAGATTTCTTTTCAGCTCAGGACCTGGTTATTACTATGGTAATTCCTGGTATTATCCAGTTATTTCTGTGTATTACCATCATGTTACCACGTTATTACCATATAATTACCGTGCTGTAATGTCGAATGCTACCAGTTTGCATCATACCAGAGCCAACAATGAGCTCACACAGTTTATATCACATCAGAAAGGTGACACAAAGCTAAACAAAGATCAAACATTGATACAAATTGGTGTTTTTTAATGGTTGTGTCGGGTTCGGGCTGGCTAGGACAGGTAAGAATGATTCCACCACACACCTATGCCTTATTCCCTCATCTTGGGATGATTTAGGAGCAGCTGCCAGATCGTCTCGTCTCTCCTTCTTGATGGGAAAGCAACTTCCTCAGACACATTTACCTGGATCGGATAATGTTATAGGTGTTTTTCTGTATATATCTGATTTAATTAGTCTTTTACGTCTGCGTATGTGCAAAGAGCTGTGTAACCAAAGGGAAATTTTCCTGCTCAAAGCTTTGGAGACAAAAATATCACTCTTACTACATTTGTTATTGTCTAATAACAAGTCCAGGATATGAAGAGTTTTATGAATCTCTCTAAAACGTTTTAAAGTAGGACTTAATAAATTTGTTCATGAAAAACAGTTTGTGATTGAGGTTTTGTAAAAACCAGGATTAACCTGACAAGGTTGATTAAAGTGTGTTAAAGGATGTAGAAACTAGTTTTTAATGTAGGGAAATAACCTAGAAAGTCACAGTAGACAGCAATCTGGAAGGGAAGTGTCAAACCATCAAGACACGAGAGATGGACTGGGTCTAGACCAGACAGGTGGATGAATTAAGAGAACTTAATTAAACAGAAAATATTGCATTAGCAGGGAGTTCCAGAAACTTCAGATACAAGCTTTATCTACCATTATAGATCGCTGGTTCAGCTTCAGCTCCATCACTTCTTGCACATACATGTTTTTTTTTTATTATTATTATTAATTATTGGAGTGAAGTAAACAAAATTTCTCTTTTGACCAGAGCCTACAGATGGATGCTGGGGTGGTGCAGGGGCTCAAAACAAAAGCAGGTGATATGCAGCGATCATGGCAGAGTGGCAGGAAGCATGAAGCGACGGA
Organism: Melanotaenia maccullochi; assembly: GCA_037177255.1. Lineage (NCBI taxonomy): Eukaryota > Metazoa > Chordata > Actinopteri > Atheriniformes > Melanotaeniidae > Melanotaenia > Melanotaenia maccullochi. The sequence continues at coordinate 23,983,595 of JBAGKP010000024.1, read as the reverse complement.
GGAAGTGTGCAGCTTAAACACACCGCTCAGACTGGACGAGCATGTTTGATGCACAAATATCTGAGGCAGATCACACTGGAAGCAGCACAACAGCTCCAGTCGTCTGCCTGAACCAGATCGCAAGCGTTGCTTCATTTACAAAAGAACAGAACATAAGTGAGCGATAGACTGAGCCCAGCATGACTCGGGGAGAGGACAGGCAGCTTACACTGGAAACCACAGAAACCTACGAACTAAACCCAAACACACAGATCAGGAAGGTAAGCCATGTCCAGCTTATTGAGAGATAAGAGGTGCTAAAGAGAAATTATAATTGGGTGGATTAGTTTTGATATTTTAATGCTAACTTCATTTTTTAATTATCAGGTAATGTGGAACTTTTAAGATAAACAAAACTTAAAAGTGGTTGTAATGAAAGGAGTGTAATCAGTAGGAAAGTACGCTGGGGAAAACTTTGTGTAGGCTACGTTTTAAGCCAGTTATATTTTCCACATACAGATGTACACAAAGGTGACCTCTTACCATCTCCTCCTTAGAAGTGTTGTCATATAGGAGTGCTGAGGAGTTGGATGTTGATGTTCTGTGTGGCGAATAGAGTAAGAAAACTTTAACAAAACTGCTAGATATTGTGCTGTGGATGTAAATACATTATTTCTATAATGTTTTGTCATTAAGTCAGACTGGAATATGTTATTTATGCTAACATGCTAAATACAGCATTTTCTACCAGCAGCCTCTGCAAGCATGAATCTAAACTGATTTTTATGAAATATTAAAGTATATTTGCTTCAAACATTTCATGCATCTTCAGAACCTGCATGTGGCATATGTGTACAGAGCAGGTTTACTGACCTTCATGCCAAAGCAGCAGGACAGTACAGAGTCAGTAACACGTGGGTAATCGCATCCAGATGAGCCTCATTGGCATCCAGCTCCCTTTCCTCCACTGCCATGACTCTTTTCCATTAGACCAGCTAACGGAGCCTCACAGGCCAGAATGTGCTCTTGTTTCTCTCCTCACTCAGATCGATATGGCAATAATACGAGCTCCCCTGATTGTACCTCCCCAAATTAGTGCACGTCTGGCAGATAAAGCGGTTGCATTTGTCAGCTCTCTCAGATAGTCAAAGTACCGGAGCTGTTTAACAATTCATGGCTCCTGATCACAACATGAAGCTCTTCACTGCTTCGGACTCAGTCTGTTGGTGTTAATTGGCCGAAACCGGAGCCGGGTCGGCTGCCAGCAGGACTGAGGACGGCTGTAGTAGCATATTCATGCTACATCACATTTCTCTCCCACACATCAGCACACATGTTCAATGTTCAGACAAGTCAGCGGCTCGGCAGAGCGAAAATTAGTTATAAATTCATGAAGTAATTTTGAGAACTGTACTGTTTGTACCAGCCTGGTGTTGGAGAACAGATTGGAGTCGGGGAGAGGGATGGAAGACGGAGCCTTTTGCATCATTTGGCAAAAGTCAGAAAGACACAAAGAGGAAACTTCAAATGTGATTGTCTGACAAGCGGCAGGGTACTGAGTGTTTCCATCAGTGAGCTATGAGCTGGTGGACTCGTTACTTCAGTAGGTTTTCCATGTGATCCTACAGAACTGGGATCATGATTCATTTCATTGACATTTTTTCTTAAATTTGGGGACAAAGACAAACTGATCACACATGAATCCTTTTGTAAATTATGATTATTGAAACTGAAACAGAAGAGCATCTCTTACAAGTGCTTTTTTCCTCTTTTAAATACCAAAATGATAAAAAAAAAAGCACGCACTCCTGAACAAAAGGGTGTAATGTACAAGTATTCACATTTCAAACTGTTGGATCATAACTAGGTTGTAATTAGAAATGAAAAATGCAACAAGAAAAAAAAGTAATAAATGGTAAAAATACAGCTTTTTATATTAAAAAACTGCCTTTTAAACTCGTACTGTTGAAAAGTTTTGGAACATTTCCTTAAAACATCATAATGTTTGATAATATTCTGGCTTTCGTGACATTTCTTTTTGCATTTACGCTGTCGTGGCCTTCGGGTGGCATAGGCAAAAAGACGCTCTGTCTTTGAACATGAGGCGTTTGCTAAGCTGCAGGTGCAAATCTCGCAATAAATTTTAGCTTATCCTGCTTTTAATCACTTTTATTTAATTTATCATATTTTTATTGTATTTTTTGCTGTTTGTTGCTGCCTTTTATTACTTTTTAATGCTTTCTTTGCACCATCTGTGATGCTATTAATGTTTAATTCAAAGCACTTTGAATTCTTGTACATGAAACATGCTGTAGAAACAGACTTGTATTGCAATGCTTCATTACTTCAAAGATCCCGATGGTTATGGAACGAAAAAGTCAAGTAATAGAGTCAAATAAATTCCATCTGGGCAGAGCCAGAGGATCCAGCAGGCTGTCTGTGATGACATGTCAATCATCATGGGCGCTGTGCTGGGGTGCTTTTTCCTTTAATGGAACAATGAAGCTTCTGGTTGTCCAGGGCATGATATGTGGCCATGTTGCAGACATGACTGAGGGCCCTCATCTGTGGGGTCATGACTAACGTCAACAGAATGAAGCTGCAGTGGACAAAGCTTAACCCAGGAGGTTTTCCAGGAGAATAGTGTCCCCGTTTTAGACAATCCAGCTTCTTCCTCTGATTTAAATTCAATTTATAATATTTTGGGAAAGATGGCAAGGGAGAGAACCAACATCAGTTCCAGATGGTGGATGTCGTTCATGAAGCCATCGTCACAACATGGAGCAACATTCCCACCTGCCTCCTGGAAATACTCGTATCAAGCGGTCAGGCTGATTTGGTCTAAACATTAACTTTGTATTCGTTCTAATTTGGTCTCCTTTGTTCTTTTAAACCCTATTAAATCCAACAGAACTCGGCATCATAATAGAAACTTTAAAGGGCTAGCAAGGTTTTTTTGTTTGTTTGTTGTGTTTGTTTTATTTATTTATTTATTCATTTTAGGATTTTTTATTTAATGACAACTTATTTTCCTCCCCACGTATCCCAGGCCAGTACCCAATTCCAGACTCAGGTGTTACGCTTGGATGCAGCTGCGGTCGGACTGAAAGGTGAGAATAAAAACATGGATGGGAGATGTGGACGGAATTTGGCTGCTGTGACTTGCAACGTGAAACTTAATCACTAATACCTCAATCATTAAACCAATAGTGGCATCAATAAATCTATGATTTTAAGGGGGACTTAAGGACATTTTATAGGCCTAATGAGGCCCATGCAGCAGGGCAACAATGGCTCCAGGAATGTTCATAACGAATGTCTGTGTACCATAACAAAACGGGTCAGAAACTCAAAGTTGAAAGGTCAGAAACATCTGTAGTGTTGCTTTACATCCCCGATGTAAAGCAACACACCTGCTGCAACACACCTTACCCAAATGAAACGGATGTCTTAGCAGCTTGATACCCAGCATGAGCTTGTTCCTGATTATAGTCGGGTGTATTGCAACAGGGAAACATGTAAAACCTGCATGACACCAGACGTCAAAGGACCAGGATTGGGGATCCCTGATTTACATCATGTGTATCACAAATACTATATATATATATTATATATTATATATTTATATATAAATATTCTGTATTTTCCTGTTTTGCAAAAAATAAATTTTTGTAATTTGACCAAAAACTGCGTGAGGTGAGAGACAGAAGTCCTCTATGAAGAAAAATCCACTGTGAACTACAACAGCTTGGCCCTGTTGGCAGATGTTTTGGGTTCATTTGATTTGGATCATTTCGTGTTCTTGCCAAGTGATGCATTAAATTTGTTGTGAATTAACAGATATGTTGTCCCTTTATCCCCCATCCATGCAAATTACAATAAAGCAGCCAACATTTCCATAATTAGAACAACAGTGACTACTGTGTCTATATGTGAGTGTTCCTCACTTTCATACATTTCAAAGTAACAAATGATCTCCCAGTTTCTCTGTAAACAACAACTCACAAAAACAAACCCCAAGGACCTTTCTTCTGCTGTTCTTAATATACACCAATACACATATACATCAATATAAACATCAATATAACCTAACCTTCTATTTGCTTCATCAGATTGTCATATTCAGCTCTTACTGGAGTGTGTGAAGCAGCTAGGCTGAAGATCAGCACCTCCAAAGGGAAAAGGGGGCAGGTGATCTACTGTCAGACTAGGGGAAGCTCTCGATTTACCTTTCGATCTACGTTCCAACCCTCCCCTATGGTAACCAGCTGTCGGTGGTGACCGAAATAATGAGATTGTGAATGCTGGCTGAAATTTGTTTCTTCCACAGGGTAGCCAGGCTCTCCTTTAGAGATAGGGTGAGAAGCTCAGTCAGCCCAGAGGAGATGCTGTTCCTCTGAATCCTCTGCAGGTGGTTTAGGAAAGAGGTGCTTCCTTGGTGAAGTGTTCTGGGAATGTACCAACAGGATGAGGCCCCAGGGAAGACCCAGGACCAGCTGGAGGGACTACGTCTTTTGGCTGGCCTGGAAACACATCAGGATTCCCCAGGATTAGCTGGAAGAAGTGGCAAGGTAGAGGGTAGTCTTGGTGTCCCTGCTTAAGCTGCCTCCACAGCCAGAGTTTGTATAAGTAGAAAAAAGGGTGGATGAGGTATTTTACCCTAAATTATTTTCCCGATTTCCATTAAAAAAAAAGCATAAAAATAGCACTATGATACTTTAGATTGGCCTTTCAATTTGGGCCTAAATTTCCCAACTTGGGATGAATAAAGTACTTCTATTCTATTCTATTCTATTCAATTTAGTATTGTATCAACATTAGGTGAACACCACGAAAATTATTTAAACTTTAATAGACCCTTTTTGTACTGCAATTTACACACACGTCACTTCCACATGCTCGTAATTGCTTCTGCTGGCCAGAAAGTTAAGCTGTGTACAGCTGCACTCCCTGTTTTAGTGCCTTCTTGTCATAATGATTTGAACAGTCAAATACCCAATAACTGCTCTAATTTCCTCAGTAAAGACAAACCCACTGTATATTTCAAGGAGAAGGAGTGACATATGCATAAATTTGTTCATGTTCCAAACTTCTTGTTTAAAATCTAGTGGATGTGTGAGCATCCAGTAATGGGGTAGATCTGTACTTATTATGTACTTATTACTTATTTTGAACACAACTTAATTATCTAGCTGTCCCGCTCTGAGCTGTTGATAAAGGACCCAAATTTAGGACAAAGACAGAGGAACTGAAGCCCAGTGGTACCTAGGGTTTCATTGACAAAATACCAGAAACTATAGAGCAGGGAGTAACGTGAACAATGATCCAACAAGAGTTAACTGAAAACCAAGTGTAAATACACATGGAACCAATGACAAATAAGCAGCAGGTGAGGCAGTCAGCTAAAGGGATGGCCTAATTAGGGAGCAGGAAGTAAAGCGAACACAACACAACTGAATGATAAAAAAAAGGAAACTAAAAGACTCAAAGACAATGGAAACTAAGGAACAGAAATAAAACTAAAGCAAAATCCCCAGAAGCCATGACACTAGCTTTCTCTTTTTATATATACTTTTATACCAGTTGCTCTTATTTGTTCTTATTGTTTTTCTGGTTGGTTGAGAAGACCTGAACCGCATGGTTGTGGTCTGGACTCCAACTGACCCTGATCTGGGTGGATCCAGTGGTGATGCCTTCTGTGGTCATAGGTGGGGTGATAGATATCACTTCCTCACAACAACTTTAAGCCAGATATTAGGGAGTTTTTGTTTGTACAAAATGGGATTTGTGTGTATGAATGTGTGAATGATTAGATGTGTTTTTAATTTGGTTAGGTCGTATACTTGGGTGCGTAAAGGCTGATTCTGTAAAACACTTTTTTTGGTATGAAAAGTTCTTTATAAATAAAATATAATTTGATGATCTGAGTTCAGAGACAGACTTCTTGATAATGGAAACTCAGTATTTCTAAACGATGTTACCTGGTTTCTGCTCTCCTTATCTGACAGTAGGATGGTAGTGTTAGTTTCTCTTGGCTTAATGTGCCATGAGATGTGCAATGAGATGTGTTAATGTCTGCCTGCTGTTTTAGTGAATGTTTTAACTCCAAACAGCCAGGGTTACCCTGAGGTAGTGAGCCACTTTGTTAGTTAAATAGTGCTCTTTAGCAGCCCATTAGCGTTTACAGGTGACAACACAGCTGCTCTGGAACCAGCTTAAATTAATCTTTGAGTATAAGATGTTGAATAAACTTTGAGTCTTATCCATATTACAAACATCTAGACAGAAAACAAATACAGTCTTTACTTTGGTTTGTTATGGAATTAGAGCTTTAATAAGAAGACAATATCCTAATGGTACTCCCTGCTGCAAAGCAAAGATGCCTTATAAACAGGTGGTTCAAATAAAAACTAAAAAGTTCCATGTTGCTGCACAGGATAGCAGATCCCTGAGCAGCTGGGGAGCAACACACATAAAATATCACATGTGCCCCATGTAAAAGTAAACTAACGTTTTTTATATATTCTGTGGATTTCAGTACTAATGTTAAGGAAACTGTACGGTTGTTTTCAATGTACAGGAGTTGTTACACATGTCTATAGAATATTTGAATAATTCTGTAGAAGCCAACTGAGCCATGTTCACATCATGATGGAGAGAAGAGAAAAAGATCAGATGATGATGCTTTCAAATCTTGTTTCATTTTTTTCTTCTTCTTCTTTTTTATAACTTTGAGCTTCTGTCCTTCTAAAGGACTCTGCAAGACCCGGTTTGCAGACACTTGATCTCTTCACTCCTGTGTCAAAAATGTGTAGAAAAGAGTTCATGCCTCTCCAGTAGGATCATAATGTATCTACAGCAAAGCCTTCAGCTAAATTTCTGACACTGTTTTATTGATGGCAGCATAAAATAAATGTCAGGGATGTCCAGCCATAGAGAATGCTTACACATGTCACATGTGTGCTCCTCCCCAGAACTTTTCCTTTAGAGGTGTTATTTAATCATATCAAGATATGATTAATCCTGTCTCTTCTTCCAGTCTCTTCTCTGAGGTCTCTCCAGTGAGTAAAGATTAGTCTGATGTTGACTCTATCTTTCTCTCTTTTCCGCCAACAATGTCCTCTTTGATTCTTTCTTTGATGAATCATCTACGGCGTGCGTTCAAAGTTACCAGAGTGTTGATATCCACTTGGTATGGCACAGGGTGCCAAAAAGAAAAAAGCTGCTGTAAAGTACTAATGCTTCAGGCTGGAAAAGAAGTTGTCAACTGTGGTTTCTCAGCCTCGGTATGCTGCAGGACAACAACAGTCCCAGAAAAGTACATGATGAATGTCAGTGTGCCTTCAGTTTTTAGCTCAGAAACAAATAAATAGAGTTTAAGATCGTTGCGGTATTGATATTTCTGCACTCATGTCAGCTTATAGGATGCAACATGTGGCTCCGTGCTGCCTTGGCTCTGTCCTTGAGCTGTCATGGTGGCCCGACTTGTGGTGGTGACGCAGCTTGAGGACAAAGACCAGAAAGAACCTAGCTAGATATCTGCACATGTGACTTCTGGTGTGGATCATGTGTTATATAAAAGGCAGCATACCATTTTGACGGGTGGAGCTCTCCTTAGACTGCTGAGCGTTTTCCTACCTTTCTGATCAAAATGAAAGATTTGTCTTTAAAAATTTTTACTTCCCTTCTCATTGTGCCTTCATTAAAGAAAGTTCTACAACATCATGTATATGTATATGTGATAAGCTGTAATATGCCCTCTTACTGAGGAGGTGAGATAATGTTTATATGTGGTGGGAAAAAATGATTAATTCATTACTTAGGGTTGTAAACTGAGTTAAAACGGTTTAAATAATAGTTTAAACGATAATCTAAGAGATTGTTTAAGCTGTGTTTCACAGCGATCCGTTTCTCTGGGATCGACTGTCTCGCTGCGCATGCTCACAAGGGGATTCAGCAGATTTCCTCATCCGAGTAAATCCGTTCACGAGGAAACATCACTGAGTCTCCTTTGTGATCATTTTTATCTTTTTACCAGGTATGTAATGTGTAAATAACACTAAACATAACTGTGAAAACTGTTTGTTTTGTTTTCCTGATGTTCTAGGTAAGTTTAGGTACTGTTATGACAATGTGTGTCACGGAATAAAGATGTTAGCTTGGTTAAGTGTGTTAGCATAAGCCTCGTGTATTAGCCTCGCAAGTTAGCCGCGCTAGCTCGAGTACACAATAGCATTATTATTAGCAAGCATTTGTTAGTATAATACTTTTGACATTTGTTTATACATTGTCAAGCGGGTTACTTTGTGTTTTACAATGTCTATTATAATTTAATGTGTTGAAATAGTTGGTGCTTATTTAAATGACACCAGAAGCTGTATGTATGCTACGAGGGTATGTATCCTACTACTGCGAGCTTGGTGTTTCATTAAGTTGTTTAATTATTCGAGTAAATACGTTCATGAGGAAATATCACTGAGTCTCGTTTGTGATAATTTCTATCCTTTTACCAGCCACCCCCACGTCCAGGGGTGCAACATATATTCTTTTTTGCTCATTCCTATTTTTACTTATTTCTTTTGCACCTTTGTAAAACTTTCCCACACTTCTTTTGTGTGTTCTTCATCACAGTTAGAAAAAGACAAAAATGTTCTTCCAAAAAAAGGTTTGTGTGGGAAACAAATGGTGAACAGACCCAAGACAAGAAGAGGTAAAAAAGAGCTAAAATTTCCAAGCAGGACAAAAACTAGATCAGATTTGTCTTTGCTGCTAGAGAGAGCTCTTAAAAAAATGGATGAAGACTTCCTGATTAACTCTCTTGCATTTGCTTTGCTCAACTCCATCTGTAAAGCTGCTGATGCATCATTTTAAAATCATGAAAAGAATGCGGTCATGGTCTTTTCTGCCTCTGCTCTGCTTAGATTTTAAATCTCAGGGAATTAAAGCTGAGGTTGATTCCTAAAGCAAACTTATTAAAATTTCCTCATTTTTATTCCAGACGTTTACATTTTAAATTTTTAGAAGAGTCAGTTTTGAGAAGACTTTTGTCATGAATTTTACCTTGTAAATAAAACTGAACTGAAATTAAATTAATTTTCATTGTTCGGTCCAGTGACATTACTCAATCTTGTCACTTTAAACTTTTGGTGATTATTGTCTTTGTTAATCTTCACAATGTTGACAACCATGAATGGCTGTCCGTAGCCAGTGACAGCCAGTGAAGTCAGCAGGTTGACAGCATTATTTAGATAGTTTCTGTTTCTGTACAGACTGAAAAGTTGTAAATATGAGTTGTGCTGTGCGTGGACTTAAGTTGTGTGTGTATTTCATTCGAGAATCCATTCCTACATGCAGGGCATCTTTGTTCACCTTCTTTGTGGATCCTGCTAGATCTTCACGGCAGCAGCTTCCAATACAACACCAGCTGACCCGTTCCCCAGTTTCTTCTGACCTTAAAAAATAATTCGGTGAAAATTATGTGATTGCGTTATGTTTTTATGTGTTAAGATGCTGGGGAAAAGAGACACTCCTCAAATTTACTGTGTTCTGGACAACAATGTCAAGGCAAAAATGAACCCTTTTTGACCTTGATTAGATGCTAATTTAGATAAGAAGATTTGCATGTATGCATCAACCTTCTATGGGAAAATAATTGAATTTGATGTAATTTAGTCAACATGTCATCACTACTTTTCTTGAAATTCAAATGTTAACATTACAACTGTGAAATTAAAACTGTATTTTTTTTTTTTTTTTTTTTTTTTTTTTTTTTTCCTTTCCCACCCCCCCACAACAAAAAGATAACCTGGTTTCTTTCCTTTTTTTAACAAACTTTTTCTTCCCAAGGGAAGCCCCTGGGTAAGGC